>JAHWFP010263927.1:91454-126182 GCA_023313725.1 Lithobius niger | reverse complement strand
GGTAGGACATCGGCCTTTAGTTTCAAAGGTCGTGGGTTCGATTCCCCACTCAGTCAGCCTGACATATAAGTCTAAAAGGCAACGTAAATAGGTTTGCATCTGTATTTATTTAACTCTTGTTGGTATTTTTGTGTTTAATACCGTTCAAGAGTTGAAAATGAGCAAAACATTGAACGGTAACTGTGATAAAACGGGCGTGGCTCGGTCCCTTATAGTGGTAGACCCCTTTCATTACCCTTGATTCAAAGACTACATTCCCTTGTTGTTGCTGTTGTTCTTGGCTGACACGGTTTCAGAAACAACTACTGCACCTACCTAAAATCTAAAACATGATCTGAGCCAGAAATTTTGCTTGGCTTCAACCTTACAGGGACCACTTTTTCAATTGGTTGATCCATTCCGGAGTTAGAGGATCCTAACGATCATTTTGATTGTTTTACACCGTTTTAACCATTGTATTTAGGGAACAATGCCACTCAGCAGACTGCAGATTCATTCTGAGTCCACGTGTTATGTCTTTGCTAAAAAGTTGATTGTTGAACGATAAAATGAAAGAATCAGCAGCAGTTAAGCAGCATTGACCCCGATGGGTACTTGGGTGGGTGACCTCCTGGGAATCCATTCTGAGTGCTGCAGACAGAGGGCTTTAGGGCTTCGTCGGGCAGATGACCGGGTGCGGTTAACGCTCGCTAAAACCCTTTGACCCTTTGAAAGAATCAGTGTTTCAGCTAAACGCATATATTTTTAAACCAAGCTAAGCTGCGTTGTGAATTTCGAGGTCGAAATTGGCAGCTAAAAACGGTAGAATTGCGTATTTATTTCGCAGATGCAGGCTTTCAGAGATGAGTTGAATTGTTTCAAAGTGGCCAGCAACAATCGACTGCATGCATAAACCTTTGTAGCGCGACGCCATAGCCGTAAAAAAGGTACACGGATTACAAACAAAAACGTCAAGTGTGCCGTAAAAAAGGGGTTATATGATTAAATTTTCACTTGTTAAGATGTACACGGATAAAAATTGATAATTTTTAATTGAAATAATCAAATGTACAATTCAGAAAATTGCATCTGTTTAAGTGCTGTTGTGCTTTACGAATCATACATTTAAAACGTAAAGCACAACAGGACTTAAACATATGCAATTTTCTCAATTGTACATTTGATTATTTCAATTAAAAATCATCAAGTTTTATCCGTGTACATTTTAACAAGTGAAAATTCAATCATATAACCCCTTTTTTACGGCACACTTGACGTTTTTATTTGTAATATCCATTTATGTATTACACGCATTTTTTTGGCCATTTAGGTAGAAATAAAATTTCCAATGGGCCACTAAGGTGGGCACGGTAAAATTAGTGGGGCCTAGCTCATACCGCTCCTCCCCCCCCCCCTCCACCGCGCCACACAACTTCCCCAGTATGCGAAGGGCTAAAGCATTAAAAAAATTCATTAAAAAAATTCGCGATGGAAGTCGGCAAATCTTAGACCATAGTCGGATTTTTTGGGCCTGCGCCCCCCTACTAATTAAGGCATCGCTACGCCCCTGACTGTTCAATAACAACGCCTACATTTTGCTGGCACGTCTTCTAATCAAAATCATGAAAAATCGACTAATATTTCAGTCACTTCCAGCCATACGGTAAAGGTGATAGACATGACACGTTGAAATAAACGACTAGAGTGAGACGTAACGTCATTTAACAATAGCTCACGACGCAAGCCTCTTTTTGTCCCCGACAGTATTTCAATAACTGCTTTATGCATTACATGCATAAATAGTTTAAAAAAAGTTGAGTATCGGCTGGCAGCACAGCTCTGCATGAACGTGATTTAAGTTTCATCATAAAATGTTAATGAAGGAATACGAATCGGATGCCGTGTTCTTGCCTTTCGTAATAATCATTCTTAGAGGCAGCAGGTGTATACATTTGTTGTTTTCGATTTTTTTAAACTGGCGACGAATCAGGATGAAGTTTTTAGAATTCTTCGTTGTGCTCGTAGCACAACTTCCAAATAAAGGTATTGTAACAATTAACTGTTTACTATACAACGTTGTGCTTCCATATTGCAGAAAGGTTTGGCGTACCAATTTGGCTAGGTCAGTTATTATCTAGACACACGCGCACGCTAGTGTGTCGCGCCAAGTTAGGCAACAAACATCACAACAAACATCACATCAATTCAATTGTCGAGGTTGTATACCATTGTAGCGCGACGCCATAGCGTCAGTGACTCATATCTTGAAGCATAGTTGGGCACATTTCAGGGAAGGGGGGGGATGAGGCCTAATGGCGCGTCGACAGCTTGGTCATTAGCGCCAACCTCAGTCACAGTGCAGTGGTCCGGGTTGCCACTGCACCACACATTACAGAGATATTATTCAAACCCCTAATCTAAATCTTGTCATAAATCTGTACCTCCTGCAAAAATTGAAAAACACCGGAGAGGAGGACAGACTTATCGCCCAATTGACGCACAATGTCATGCGGAAGATGGAAACGACGACGAAAACCATCAAGATGGCAACAATCAACAAGGAAGTTCAGGGTAGGGCATTAGGGGTTCGGGCAGATAACCGGGAGTGGTTAACGCTCGTTAAACCCTTTGAAACCCTTTGAAGGTAGGGAACAAATAATAATGCCGTACAAAAGTCTAAATTATGTTGAAATCGAGAGCAATGACCCACCTCACATAAATTAACTCGTGTAGGAATGCCAGCTAAGCTGCTTTCAATGCAAATTCTGACCTCAATAACGTTGTAAATGTGTTACTACTAGCTAGCTAGCTTTGTTTATTTTGCTTCGTTTTTACAGTTGGTTTATTTTTCGTGAATTGGACTTGAATACAATTTCTTTGCAACGTTGTTTAGATTTATCGTGATTCACTACTGTAATTCGCTTATCCCCATGTTAAATCCCATAGGATTTCATCGATACCGATAAAACGGTACCTTCCAGCTATGAAATTGGTTGAATGGGTGCATTACAATACGAACTGCGTACCTTTTATGGTTTGGAGCCTGGGGGTGTAACGGGGATGGCATGGGAGGCACGTAAGTACGAAAAAATTGTTACAACCATTGTTAGTATTGTCGGCATCGTCTCTCATTGGACGACCAAAGTTCGGACAATGAGAACGTGTATACTGACCGTGCGTGCCTAGACACACACTAGTGAATCACGATATATCTAAACAACGTTGCAAAGAAATTTTATTCACGTCCAATTCACGAAAAATAAACCAACTGTAAAAACAAAGCAAAATAAACAAAGCCAATAACTGGTAAAGAGGCCACCAGGTTGAGAATGGTTCGGCCCTTCAAATGAGTGATATCAACACACCAACACTGACTAAATAAAACAAATCACAACAAAATTAAAACCAAACCAAAAACCTATAAAGTGGTGACTAAGTTGAGAATGGTTCGGCCTATAGGCAATAGGTTGTTGAAAACCAATTTCTTGTTGACGTGGCACTTTATAGTATACATCTGCACGGTAGTGGAGTTGAGTCAATACACAATTTAAAAAAATGGAGTGATATCATATCAAAAACCAAAACTGGTAGAAGGGGCCGCCAAGTTCTGAATGGTTCGGCCCTTCAAAGGAGTGATATCAACACACCAAAACATTTGCCAACTTAATCGCGCCGCATAATACTTTGGACGTTAAATGAAAACTTGAACATTGCTACCGAAATTACCAATGTTCTAGTTTTCATTTAACCTTCGAACTATTAAGCGGTGTGATTAATTTGGCGAATATTTTGGTGTGTTGATATCACTCCTTTGAAGGGCCGAAACATTCGGAACTTGGCGGCCCCTTTTACCAGTTTTGGTTTTTGATATGATCCAATAGACCCAAACGCAGCTGGTTGAAATGATTGTGGCTGATCTTACTACTTTCATTAGAACATTTTAAACCATTAATTAACTAAAACGATTGTTGTTGTTAGTTTCCCAAAATTGCAGGTGCGATATTTAGTAGTCAAACAGATGAAGAATAAGTGCTAATGCTTCACTGAAAAGACTAAAATACCAGGGGCACCTGGTTGATTTTAGTTGTAGTTTCCCCATACGAAAATATCCATTACCCTATTTTTATTAGCAGCCCCCCCCCCCCATGGAGCTCTATTATCCCTAGCTTTGAAAGTTGGCTTCCCTGCCTAGCTCGTATTCTACTGCCCATGACAGGAACTGGGATCACCTATATAAGCGGTTCGCTGTGATCCCCAGTATCTTTCTTTCAACCCTCATGAACCTAGTCCATCAGAGGGGAGGCTGGGTGGGTGAGAGGTAATGTATATTTTCGTATGGGCAAACAAAAACTAAAATCAACTTGGTTACCCTGGAATTTTAGTCTTTTTATTGCCACGAAACATTACCTTATTTTTATTAGCAGACCTCGTCACCAATGGCAGCGGGCTAGGTGTGGAGAACCCACGATATGAGCCGGCAGCACCTACGGACAACGTCCGTTGTGGAATCCACTTAAGTTTCTCCAGCCTGGACCCGGGATCCTCAGTCCCATGGGCGAGCATGAGGAACAGCAGAAGCCAGGGGTTGAAACAAACGGTTCGACACTAGGGGAAGGTTGGAGTGCATACAGATAGGATGCCAAACCACCTTGGTCAGCAAGCGATGACAGACATCATCCAGAGTAGATGCTGTACACAGACTGGAACCGACTAGGTAACCTAGGACTGGAATCAATGAAGTAATCCTGGGGCGGAATTGAGAGTGGAAGAGTCTGGAGACAGGTGCTGTAAGATGAATCGCAGAAAACTATGGCAGTTGAAAGAAGAGTCGAAGGCCGGAGTAGGAATCGGCATGACATGGAACCGCATATAGATAAGTCCAGACGGCAGATGCGAAGGATGGAATCCGATAGTGAAGTGACCATACATCGGGTGCAGGATGGAACTGGGATTGGAGTCTTGACAGGGGCGTGGCACGTAGCTGAAACAACAAGGAAGGTGTAGGGATTGAATCCCCAAAGGGGACCAAAGCCTCCAATAGGCTCGGGTCCATAGAAGTAGATAGTTCTAAGTTTGAGCCGGGATCCCAGAGATGACCGAGTCAGCAGGAAAGACGGGGATGTCATGATAGCCGCAGTGCGAGGCCGGCTGCGATGTGAGGCCGGCTGTGGAGAGGATCGTAGAGCGGCGTGGTTGTCAAGATGATTGTTGATGAAGGATCGTCATCCGGTGGATCCATCCCAAGCCCAACTGTAAACCGGTTGTAAAGATGTCAGGAGCCGCCTTGGGTAGGAACCAAGAACACACCACATACACCAGAAGATGTGAAGGGGTCCAAGGAACAGAGCGAGGAACGGAGGATCAAGGGACAGCGGTTCGAGTAGGAAGAGCGTCACCAAGTAGATCATTGAAGAAGGACTGTCATCCGGTGGGTCGATCTCAAGTGAATCGACGCAGAACCTACCAAACTGTAGAGTAGTTGCAGAGATGTCACGAGTCACCTTGGTCATGAAACAAGAGCACACCCACACACCAAAGGTTGTGAAGGAGCCCAAGGGTCGGAGTGAGGAATGGTGGACCGACAGACGGCGGATCCAGCAGAGGATCGTTGCCAAGCGGATTGTTGCCAAGGGATTGTTATCCAGTGGATCGTCGCAGAGCCAATCCATTTGCAGTGCAACTAAAGCCGGCACGAGCCGCCCTGGACAGTAACCAAGATCACGCCCCAAACATCAAAGACGTGAGGGGGCCCAAGACGGAGTGGGGAACGGCGGCTCGAGGATCATAGGATTGGAGGATCGTGCGATCGAGGATCATCGAACGAAGAGCAATGGAAGAACCGCCGCATTGTGGAGTAGCATAGAAAAGAGATGCGAAAGACTCCCGGCATAAAGATGAGGAACCGGTGGATAGGTGAGGTAGCAATGCTGGATATTTAAGACATGTTCACATGATGTTGTAGTTGTTGTTGAGGTGCTGGGCCTTGACACCGTGAACGAGCCTTATCCTTCTGTGATCAAGCCTTCGAGTGCACATCCGTAAGTGCAAAGTCGTAGAAAGGAAGGTTCCATAGTCGAAGCTGGAATTGTGTGGTGGTGAAGCAAGAGACTCGAAGTATATCGCGAGATATGTAGCGGTGTAGGCCTACAGAGTAGGCAATCGAAGATGAATCGAATCAGAGGCCTTGCGTCAGTAATCGAGGTTGGAAAGGCCATCCCATGGAGCGGAAGGAGCGTAGGAACGGTCCTGAGTAACCATGGGATCGATGGTCGAAAGAGTAAGGAACGAAACGTGGGATGAAAAAGGGGAAACCGGGCCTAGCCTTGAGACAGGCCTGAATCGCGAGCCAGGAATAAAGAATGGTGAAAGAATCGCAGATGGAACTGAGGAACGATCCGTAAGATGAAGGAAAAGTGAGGTCGGCATCGCAGGAAAACGGTGTTCGGCCTGGATCAGCCCGGGTTCGAACCACAGGTAGGAGACACCTTAGTCGACTGTGGAACAGCCGGCAGGTGAAAGAGTTGTAGCTGACGATCCCCTTTAGGAATCGATGTTCCCATGCCAAGATGGTGGGTGAACGGTGGAACATGATCCTTGGAAGGGCCCAGGCCGGGCGTATGGGCCCAGTCCGAACCTGGATGCTCGTAGTAGGAAGCGAAGACGGACCGGCGACCTGCATGGCAGGTCTTGAGGTGAGGGATCGTCACACGGTATTGCTTGTTGTGGGTAAATGCCCAAACCCTATTCGATCCCAAAGGAGGAATCGAGGCTCATGTAAGTCACTGGAAATCGTGGCGAATGGCACGGTGGCACTGTTGATGAGCAATTGTCATTGATGAGTAATTGTCGCATGGTGTGGAGCTTGCTGTAATCAGGAATCGAGTCATTCTGGAACAGCACAACACTGTTGGGGAGTGGTTAGTAAAGAAAGATCCGACGGTTCGCTTTGCTTAGGTTTTTATACGATGGAGGCTGAGCAGATGCATGCACAGCGGTTAGCAAGTTGGGGAAGAATCTTTGATTGTTTTTCCAGTTGAAAGCGGGAAGCGATGCTTCGATGTCAAGTAGGTAGACAGCTAGCGGATCGTGGTTCGTGGAAGGGCCCAGTCTGGGTGCATGGGACCAGTCCGAGCCGTGTTCTTTGTGACACGAAGTGGGATCGGACCGAACATAGGTCCTGTAAAGGTGGTGCTTGTATTTTGCCAAAAAAACATGCGTGTAGTGAGGTACAAAAACAGCGGAGCGTTGCTTGCAAAGGATATGGAGGCGCATGCAGAAGGCAGCTGGTCGGAGAGAGATCATCGATTGTTTCCAATGCTTTAAACGTGTTAAGAGGTCGGGATGACGATCCAAATCAAGAACCGATGTACAGACAGGTGGAACGTGATCCGCAAAAGGGTCCAGGCTGGGCGCATAGGGCCAGGTCGAACCTCGGTGTCCTTAATATGAAGCGGGATCAGACCGAACCAGGTCCCACAAGGCTGGAAGAAACAGGAAACAGTTGTGCAATGATGTAGGAAGGCAGCGGATTGTAGTCTGCATATGGCCCGGATCGTGCAAGGGTCTAGTTCAGGCTTACCGGTGTCTTACAGGAATGGAATCGAGACGAAGGTTCGAGTAGAAGGATCGTAACTCCTGCTTTGAAGCTCATAGATGTAAGCAGATGGGAGTGGCGATCCGTGAAGAATCTTGGCTGAAAAGACAAAGGGGCCCAGGTCGGAGGCTGGGGCCTGGTTCCAGCCTACTGGTTGTGGCTGCCAAACAGTGGCAGATCGAATCACCTACAAGGGGAACCGAACCAAGTCCAAGCAGAGGCAAGTGCAAGTGGCAACTAACGTCAGTAGATGGAAGTAGATGTCGGTCTTTCCCCCTTCCCCTACCCCAGGTGTCGAACCCGAGGATCGCAAGAAGATGTGGGGAAAGAGCAGAACGTGAATCTGCTTGCGGTAGGATACCGGGGTCGACGAAGGGGAACCGGTAAGTTGTAAAGATCACCCCCGTCTGCAGGGATCGTACAGAAGCGGCTGGAACCGAGAGGAGCGTGAACACAGTCCGGCTCGTGCGGATCGCAGAATGGATCGATTCCACTCTGGCTAGTAGCTAGCCAAAGAAGCCACAGTTACAATGGGCACACCCTTAACATCAATAGGCGGTAAGGGGCACAGGAACCGGGATCGTAAGAACCCAAGGCGGACGGTGGATTGATGTAGATCTTCTGAAGCTGAAATCGAAGGGAGAGCTTAGGAGCAACCACATGCGGTGGCTGCCCTAGGAAGAAAGATGCTGAGATCGCAGCAAACCGCTTATATAGGCGATCCCAGTTACTGTCATACGCAGTAGGATACGAGCCCGGCAGGGAAGCCAACTTTCAAAGCTAGGGATAATAGAGCTCCATGGAGGGGGAGGGGAACTGCTAATAAAAATAAGGTAATATATATTTTCGTGGTAATAACAAAAAATCATAAATTAAACCAACGAAGACCATGAGTTTTCACTAACATTTTTACCACAAAATTACAGTCCATATCGTATTTAAAAAGGCGCCTTTCAGCAGCGCATTTTGATGAAACGTGGCTAACTGAGAATACTGAGAATCTAGACACACGCTAGTGTGTCGCGCAAAGTTAGGCAACAAACGTCACAACAAACATCACATTAATTTAATTGTCGAGGTTGAAAACCATTGTAGCGCGGCGCCATAAAGTCAGTGTCTAATATCCTGAAGCATAGTTTGGCACATTTCAGGTACTTGGGGAAAAATAATAATGCGGTACAAAAGCTTAAATTGTGTTGAAATCGAGAACAATGACCCACCTCACAAAAATTAACTCGTGTAGGAATGCCAGCTAAGCTGCTTTCAGTGCAAAATCTGACCCTCAACAACTTAGAAAATGTGTTACTACTAGCTAGCTAGCTAATTCGCTCATCCCCATGTTAAATCCCATAGGATGATTATTCATCGACACCGAGATAACGGGAAGGCTTAAATTGGAATGGGTGAATTTGGAATTAGACGAATGGGTGTAGTACAATACACACTGCGTACCTTTAAAGGTTTGGAGCCTGGGGCGTAACGGGGATGGCGTGGGAGGGCGCGTAAGTACCAAAATATTGTTATAACCATTGTTAGTATTGTCGGTATCGTCTCTCTTTGGACGGCCAAAGTTCGGACAATGAGAACGTGTGTACTGATTTGATTTGATTTGATTGATTTATACGAAAGCTTACACGGGCATGACTCCTCATGCTCTACTCTACCTTACAAATTAACTTAACTCCTAACAACAATGCTGCCCTCTCTGCCACTACTGACGTGCGTGCCTAGACACACACTAGTGTATCACGATAAATCTAAACGTTGCAAAGAAATTTTATTCACGTTCATTCACGAAAAAAAAAATAAACTGTAAAAATAAAGCAAAACAAACAAAGTTGAGATTGGTTCGTACCTTCAAAGGAGTGATATCAACACACCAAAACTAACTAAATAAAACAAATTACAACAAAATTAAAACCAAACCAAAAACCTATAAAGAGGTGACTAAGTTGAGAATGGTTCGGCTAATAGGCAAAAGGTACTAACGAATTGTTGAAAACCAATTTCTTGTTGAGGTGGCACTTGATTACACATCTGCACGGTAGTGGAGTTGAGTCAACACACAATTAAAAAAAAAAAGGAGTAATCCATAGCAAAAACCAAAACCGGTAAAAGGGGCCGCCAAGTTCCGAATGGTTCGGCTCTTCAAAGGAGTGATATCAACACACCAAAACATTCGCAACTTAATCGCACCGAATAGTACTTTAGACGTTAACTGAAAACTTGAACATTGCTACCGAAAGTAGCAATGTTCTAGTTTTCATTTAACCTTCGAACTATTAAGCTGTACGATTAACTTGGCGAATGTTTTGGTGTGTTGATATCACTCCTTTGAAGGGACGAACCATTCGGAACTTGGCGGCCCCCTTTACCAGTTTTGGTTTTTGATATGATTGTAATCTTGTTACATGAATACCCGCTTTCCGAGTTATTGGCCCGGAAGCAACAATGGTCTAACAATGCTTTTTTGAAAATTGCGGGCCAATAATACTTAAGTTATTGACCCGCACTGTTTAAATCATTGAAGTATCAACGAAACATTCATAAATTAACTGAACAAAAAACATTAGAGCTCGTATCCTCATACTCACAGCCGTGAAGGTAGACGGATAAACACGGATTAGCGTTCACTCGAACGCAATGAACTATAATTTGAACTCCAATTCCAGGGAATAATGACTGTTTTCACGTAATTGTTATGTCAGTAAGTGAACGCAGTTTGTGTTTGAAATGTTTAATGTTTGTGTGCGTGTGAATGTGTGTGTGCGGTTAATTTGTGTATCATATAGGTTTTTTTAATATTTGTCTGTGTTTGTTGTTTTATATTTTAAGTGTGTTTCGTGTGAGTGGCTATGTTTGTATTTTGTGAGCATTTATAATTTCTGAAACAAGCAGACTCCTAGTTAGGGAATTTTTTTGCTTGTGTTTGATGGTTTCTGTTTTAGTTCTAGTTCATGTGAATACTTACGTGTTCATTTTGTGTGGGTATTTTTTTGAAATATCCAACCGTTTTGTTTGATTGATTAGTGATGTACATGTTTGTTTACGTGTGCATGGAGGCTGGCATGTCACA
The DNA here is from genome assembly GCA_023313725.1 of Lithobius niger. Classification (NCBI taxonomy): domain Eukaryota; kingdom Metazoa; phylum Arthropoda; class Chilopoda; order Lithobiomorpha; family Lithobiidae; genus Lithobius; species Lithobius niger. The sequence goes on along the minus strand of JAHWFP010263927.1, from coordinate 115,533 downwards.
ATCCTTGTTCCCTGGTATTGGAGTTCAAATTATAGTTCGTTGCGTTCGAGTGAACTCTAATCCGTGTTTATTCGTGTACCTTCACGGCTGTGAGTATGGGGATACGAGCTCTAATGTTTTTTTTCTAAACGGCGAAGCCGTTTTTTGTTCAGTTAATTTGTTGGCTTTTTTTGCGTCCTTTTTATCGAAATTGGTACGATTTGGTCTACGTTGTGTATAGTATATCCCCTGACAACCCAATTTTGTTTGCGAAAAAACGGAACATTAGAAATGCGTATTTCTGTTCAGGTTCCGGCCAAGCTTTGGTCTAAGTTCATTGTTTGATGGCAACACACTAGCGTGTGTCTAGATTTAGCATGTATCAGTTCGATGGACAGTGGATTCTGTATTGTTGCAGGCAGATGCAGTATCATGGCAAACAATCGCAGAAACAATTCCCCTGGCTTCCCGAAGCCCGCATTGAAGAAGAAAATAAGTCATTCAGTCATGTCGGCCGCCCGATTTGCAGGCCTCAAAATTAAAGACTACACACTCTATGTTTTAAAACTGAAAGATTTAAGTGAAAATCAAGACCATTTCATTTTGGTTCTCGACTACGAGTTAAACGGTAATAAAGAAGATACCACGACAATGTTACTTTTCCCGCGCCCGAGCATCGTTGCATTTTGTTCGAGTGAGCTGTAATCGGATCTTGTGCGCCTTGCGTATTTGTTGCACCATTGTTACATGTTGTAGCATTGTAACACTTTGATATTGTTAGCCGCTACTCCGCCTCCGCCTCCGGTCCAGTTTTTGAAAATTCTCGTGCGCAAACGAACTCTAATAAGCACTGCCTGCCGGCCGTGCTAATATCTTAGCAGCTGTAGTGCTTCCGTTCTACTTGACTGTGGTTTCGAATTTTTATTTGTATTTGTACACTACAAAAATATAGGCAAATCTTCGTCACTATCTGTAGACAAAAATTAAACTATCATGACAGCCATACGACACGTCTACGATTAGTGCGGGCATTTGTATGCATAAGTAATTTTTTTCGTAGATCTTTCTTAGAAGATACTCCCTCCAGCCCCTTCTCCTCCGCCCGCCCCACTCTTTAGTTCCGCTGCTGCCAGTCAATAACTTGTGCTTTCAAAAAATGAAATTATTTTACAGCCATACGATACCCACCGCATGACCGCCATGAATCATTTATTTAAGACTATGATCAAATCACATTCCAAGTACTTAACTGGGCCAGCAACTGGGCTATCAATGGCATACTGTATTCTGGATTATAACTTTCAATGCTGAAGTTTTTGATTTAGGCTACAGAAACGGACAATATTGCCAATCGGGATTCCATCCTAATCCTCCTGGTTATTCTCAATTTCAACCTATTGTTGTCTTCCATTGAAATAATGGAGCAGCCAATATTAAGGTCATGCACAAGTTTCTCCTACATTACGAGAGATGCGCAAGAGGTTATTTATGTAGAAAATAAAGTACAGTGAGCATGTATCAAACTTCGGAACACCACTAACACTGCTGAAGGAGCAAAGCAGGAATTCCCACTGATTACGAACAACATGTTCAGTACAGCCAAGCAAGTGGCCAGTAATCCACCCAAGAAGCATGGGGCACATGTCGCGAGGCAGAACCGGAACTCTTACGGGATGAACACGTTCAAAATATAGCTGCCTTCCTAGCAAATATCCGGCATCGTTATTACCGAAATTGCAACAATTTCCAGGTGCCCTGAGGAGAGAAACATGCCCCACTGTTATGCCTCAGTTTCCATACAATGTCATCGACAAGCGGATGACGTACAGTCAGATTGTCAATTGCCTTCTGCAAAAACTGAACCCCTGAGGCTTAGTCCAACCAAACGTTAATAATTATTTAAGGACAGATCCAGAGCTACATCTAAAGCTACTGAAATAGCTGCTAATTCACATACAAAAATTGATAGAACTGTATTCAACAAGTGTCACTTGCAATCACTTCTGCTACGAAAAGTGCCTCTGGGGTCACCAGCGAGACAGGGTTGGTGGTAGGGTGCCCATCTTCTGGGGCCCTCCATCTAGCATCGTCCCCTTGGCGCATGCCGATTTTGGCCGTGATCCGAGCACTTTTCATTTTTCCTGCGTTAGCAACGCTGGTTTCGAGTGTAAAACAGGTGGTTTTTTTTCCCGAAAAAGCTGTTTTATGCAAAGAAATTTAATAAAAAATGCTTATGCTGACTATGCAGCACATAGGATTTTCTTGACATTTTTTCTGTAGCATCTCAGTAGTAACTGCATTACATCTGAGCTATAAAATCTTTGGCTAAATCGTAAATCGTAGACACGTGATTACAACTCCAATCCCACCTTCCCAGTTGCCATGGAAGGAAGCATCACAGTACTCACAGACTCACAGCATCACAGACTCAACAGTGTGCAGGTGATACTCGGAGTTGAAGACAAGCCCTACATCCGGACACCACACCCACGGGATGGGGGTAGTCATAGAGACTGCGAACTTGACAAAGGGTTGACAACGAGTGACAATGATTTGATTTGATTTATTATACCAAGCCTTGGCCCACCTCCACGTGCCCGTATACAAAGGATAAAATCACAGACTCAGCACAACTCACTCAACCCACTCAACATACACAAGCAACACAGTGAAGCAGAGTGGAACACACGGGAAGACAAAACAGGTTCAGTGGGTACTCGGAAACTAACCCCTAATCCTAAACTCCCACACCTGACTTAACCACAAACGTTGCCACAGTCCTCAGCCTTACTTTGAGTACCGGGGAAGATTGAACTCCACACCCCGGATGGATGTAATTCAGAAGCCCTGAGCGATACTGCTGTAGCATAGCGCACTCAACTAGAAAATGAGTCGTGGTATGTGACAGCCCGCACAGAGGACACGCCGGTGAAACACACCAGCCCATCCTGTAACGATGGGCAGCCGGAAGGGAATTCCCTGTGCGGAGGCGGGAGATAACCCATCCTGCCGTGAGCGGAAAAGTGTCAAGCGGTGAAACAAAGGAGCAGTCTGGCTGAAGACCGTGCAGCAAACGACCAGTGACGATAGCAGACCACTCACCGTTTCACACTCCCACCAGTCACTGCCGCAACAAGCGTGCTTCGATGCTGGAAGGGAGACCGGAGTCACTGCAATACCCTCAGAATGTACAGCAGCTTTGGCCAAACCATCAGCTCGCTCATTCCCACCAGAGCCTGAAAGCCTTTGCACCCAGCACAGGCCAATGAAGTATGCCCGTGAAGCAGCATGGATCTTAAGACAGATCTCACACACAATGGGATCAGAAAGGTCCAGATGATCGACTGCAGTACACACCACCGATAGGGCTGCTTGCGAATCAGTAAAAATCATGAACGACGGAAAATCCATGTCCAAAGCGACATCCAGAGCCATGGAAATCGCACACAGCTCACACATGGTGCTGGAATACACAGATAGCAGCTTCCTGCTGAAAAAACCTTCAGAGATGGTATAACAACTCTAACACCCCTGCACCCCTGTCCATAGATAAGGACATGTCACAAAAGATTGCACAATCCGTGGCACGTGGCACGTCGCGTAAACAATTCTGCTAGTGCAGGAACCTACACCCTGTGGATGAACACAACAATACGCGCTATACTCAATGGTGAAATAGATGACATGCGCTGAAGTGTTGCAGTAACAGACCCACGAGGGCCCAAGACATCCAGCACAGAAGGACGAAGAGAACAATAATCTCTAATAATCCTGCCTACTCTGTCCTCATGACCCCTACTGACATTACGCATCCCCAGAAAACAGAGAAGCTCTGCTGCCCGCACATGCAAGGGTGGCTCACAAGACTCCACCCATAGTGCCTGTACTGGGATGGACACAAGATAGCCTGTGACGACTCGTAAACACTCATTAATTACCATCTGAAGCATAGAGACATGTCGGCGTTCTTGAGACAAAAACGGAAGATGATAATCTAAAATGGCATGCACAAAGGTCTTGTATACAGCAAGGAGGGAGCCACGTCTAACACCCTTCATCCTCGAAAGCACGGCAGAACGAGAACTAATCTTCTCACGGAGTGACGATGCAAGCCCATTCCAATCAAGGCTCTCATCTAAGAGAACACCCAGATACTTCACAAAACGAAACCTGTGTCACAGTCATACCATCAACACAAATGGAGAACAGGGTATGGTGCCTGACACACACCCTGCTAAACACAACAAGCTCTGTCTTCACTGGGGCCAAGATAAGTCCCCGAGCAACTAGAAGTGCAGACACACGGGCAACAGCTTTTTCAGCACATTGGCAGCAAAGGACAGGATCAATACCAACAAACCACAAAGCTACGTCATCTGCATAGCAAACTACATTGTTTGATGCACCTATCTCCACTAAGACATCATTTATGGCAATGGCAAAGAGAAGAGGACTCAAGCAGCTTCCTTGTGGAAGACTTCTACTCGAGCTTGCAACAGTCGACCAAAAGCCATCTACTCTGGTGACATACTGTCGAACGCCCAAGAGAGCGCAAATTGCACTGATCAAACCAGGGCCTACACTCATGTTGACCATGCTGCAACGTACCAACTCGACGTCCACAGTGTCATATGTTGCCTTTATACCCAGAAACACAGCAGCAACTGTGTGCTCATGGGACCACAATTCATAGATACCCGATAATAAGTACATTACAGCATCCTGGGCACTGCGGCCCGCCCTGTACCCAAATTGAACTGGAGACAAGCAGGCATAGAACTCTAGATGACTCTCCAGTCGCTTCACAAGCATACACTCGTAAATTTTACAAAGGTTAGACAGAAGAGAAATCGGCCGGTAATTAGACACGAGTGACCTTACCGACCCTGGTTTATGCAAAGGGACAATAACAGTAAACATCCAAGCATCACGAACAAGGCCATCGCAAAAGACTTCACGAAAGAGTTCAACACACTAGCTGACAGACGCTGAAGGAGGCAACACAAGGATCTATGTGTTACAGGATCAATCCCCGGGGCACTGCCATCTCTGCATTTCGCTAAGGCCGACAAGAATTCTGATTCCACTAATGGAAAATAAGATGGAGTAACATCAACACATCAGATGGTACAGGAGGTGGCAAACCAGCAAGAAAAGCATAAACCCTCGCAAACCTGCTACAGAATGCATCCGCCATCTCTTTACCCCTTAAGATAATGCCCGGTCCACTGTCTGGGTCGTACACCCACTTCTGGGAGACATGCTCAGAGCTCTGAGTAACTATGTGCCATGCCTTTGTAAGAGATGCAGACGAACAAACTCGACCACAAACCCTCTCTGGATACTGATCACGCTTGGTGCGAATAATGTACGCAAATTCCCGCGATGTGGCCTGGTATTCATACCTGGTTACATCGCACAAATGCCTCTTCCAGCGCCAAAACGTGCGACAACTGTCACGGACAGCACAGGAGCACAAAGCAGTCCACCAGCGCAGCTGAGACCTCAACCCCTGCACCATACAATCACCCTGTCGTGTGGCAACAACACTAGTACTCTTTAGCCGCTCATCCAGAATTTCGTAAGAGACTACATGCCTCTTACTGGTCTGCACTTGCCGCAACGCACCCTGAACAAGAGACATCGAAACAACAAGGAAGTGATTACTTCCCCGTTGATCATCAGACACAGAGAAGCAAAAATAGTTTTCCAACCCCGAGGTACAAAGAAAGAAATCGAGAACAGATTCCTGCACCACACGCCTCTGCCATCGCGAAAAGATTGGAGTCCCATCCTGAACAATACAGAGATCACTCTGATCAATTGCTGCACTAAGACGCCGTCCACTTGTGTCTACTCTAACAGATCCCCAGTCGTAGTGATGGGCATTGAAGTCCCCACACACTACTACTGGACGCGAGAACTGGCAAAGCCAAGCAGTCCACTCACTAACAGAACGAGGACCCTTAGCATGCACGACAACAAAAGTTGTCAATCGAGCAAGCATGAAGATCTTGATTGCACACACTTCAAGACCTGGATACACAACAGACATAGGGCACAGAACATACGGAACAGCCCACTTGACAAAAATCACAACATCCTTCCCATTTGAAATATAATCGCTCTGAAGCGCTGCAGGTCCTTCAAAGGAGGACATGTTTGTTTCTGGTACTCCCAAAATTTGAACTCGCTGAAGGAGTTCTTCAATTTCGTGTTGTTTATTCACCAGACCTCTGACATTCCAGGACGCAATAGAGAAAACTATGGTTCCGAAAGAAATTACAATAAAACTTGACCTAACCTAACTTAACTATAGTGGCTACTCTCCTAACCCACGCCCACCGCCTCTACCACTCTGCCACGGCCGCATACCAACGCATCGTCAGATGCCTTATCTGGGCTCCTATTATCATTACTACTGCTATTTGCACCATTATTAACAACTTGCTCAGGTACCCTGTCTGTCTCAGAAATCACTGGGCCAGCAGGAGTTTCCTGACTGACCAATCATACTTCGTCATTATAGTAAGTATGATCACCCACTAGACTACTCTTGGTCCCAACAACCTCCATTTGATCAATTATAATCTCTTGACCAACTTGTGGATCGTCAACTTTGCCATAAAACCAAACTTTCAAATCTGAACCTGTAGCATTGACGTCAATATGAGCTATACCTGCAGCTGCAGCAACTTCCTCCTGCTTTCCTGTTGCCTGGGAGCGATTTCGCTTCTTCTTCTTCCTGGCCGGTGGTGAGTCACCCTTCTCACCATTACTAGGTAAAACGACATATTAATTAGCAACGAACATTTCCGAGGACCATTTACAGACAAACCGGGTACTGACGACAAGGTCATCGGTCATTGCATAGACTTGCAAGTGGTGGTTGCATTTCGTCGAGCCGAGGATGCACTGTTTGATGAACTTGTCACACTGTGAGCACTGGGCACATTCTGAGCACTCGGCACATTCTGAACACAGCTTTTACTATTTACTTGCAGACTTCTCACAACACTCACAGGAACAGTGCACCCCTTGACATTGACTGCTTCAGTCGCAACTTCTGACCGTGCTGCGCGAAGATGTTCACATAGGTGCCTCGGATTTTAGTACACGGAGCAGGATGCGCAGTACAAGCTCATACATACGCGCCTGAAATGACCACGTATCCCACACCTTAGACATTGAGGAGGACGATCAGCCACAACTATCAACGACGGTATGCCTTTAACAACGCACACATTCGGGACATCTTCAATAGTCGCAAACGAAAAGCAACCAGACGCAAACCTCTTCTCCCTTAATCACCAAGTGTTCAAAGGCATGCGTCTCAAGCGTAGCAAAGTCACTGAAAGCTGCTGCTACATCAGCAGGTGCCACACTGTGTGGCAGCCATTGCGGCCTCGCATGGACCGGCTGATTGTGCAAGTCAAAAATCTCCACTGGAGACCCATTAATGACCATGTTGGCACAATAAAGCTTTCTTTTAACCACAGGTGGTGCTAAAGTAACCTCAAATGCATGCTTGGAACGTAGGATGCCTACTGCCTCAACCTCCCCTTTTCCTACAACAGCTTCGACATGGAGGTACACCTGTGCCAAGGGATACGGTCTCCCTTTTTTGCCGCACAAAAGAATAAGAAATCTTGTTAAATCGGCAGATAACAGTTCTCCACCGTATAATTTTTTCGAAGCCACAATGTTGCGAGTATTGTTCCTTTCATCATAACCCTTTAATTCTGACACCATGACAGGATTTAAAACAGTTTTCGTCACACTCCCCTCTTTCACAGTCGAGGAAAACATCTTTTCAACTGCTTGAAGGACATCCTTACGTTCATCAGCTCTATGTACATGCAGCTCCAAGTCACTCATTACTTACTGCTGCCCTGTTGCACAGCCGCCATCTTGGTTGCAGTCTGCTACAACACTTGAGAGTGGTTTCAGACCATACCTTCCAACAACTGCCTTCGGAATTCCACGCCTTTCTGCTTCCACCAGCACCTCGTCAAAAATGCATGATCCACAAGGCCAGTCCAAGTCTCGGTCGAGGACAAAACTTTTGCCAGCAACAACTATTGGAGTAAAACACTCACGTCGTCCGCCATAATGTTAACGTTTTTTTTTAACAATGAACCGAGCCGTAGGTTATTGTTTCTGTGTTGATAAGCAGTAGCTTTTACGCAGGTTACCATAGATTATTAAAAGCCATACCAAAGCCTGGGTTTAGGTTAGGTTAGCAGTAAGGTGTGTAGCAGCCAGGCTCAATTTAATTCAATTCAATTTATTCTAGTGAGCCTCGACTTTATGCCATGCCCCCAACTACAGTAATAAAAGTAAGAAACTACAACACACCAACATGTGTACAGAACAGGACTCGAACTAGACTGCAACTACTCAACTACACCAATAAAAGCAATATCCTACAACACACTGCCACTTGTTTCAACTCCTACTGCATATTCCGTGTTGCAGGGCTGCAGAGAGGCCACTGAAACACAAAAAAATCACGCAAGCCACGAAAAACTAGAGGCGAGCTCGAGACGTCTTAGCATATGTAGCAATCGCACGAAGCTGTCTGGCTGCATCACTGCCTCCAGACGGGGACAGGAGTTGTTGCACGGTTGGGTTTGTAACAAACCACCAAGAGATGATGTTTCTCTGATTCACAAACTTCCTACAGAAATACAAAAAAATCAGCTACAGAATCTTCGGACTGGCACAACAGGCAGTTCAGTGTGGCTACCCACCCAAGCCGGAACTGATGTGTCCGGAGTAAAGAGTGGGTCATTCGTAACGTAGACAATGAGCGAACAGCCTCAAGTGGCATGTTATCTAGAAGTGAGTGAAGAGTGCAGATAGGTTGAATCCGAAAGAGGTCCCGCCCAGTTACCGCAGCAGTCAATTCTTCCTCTACCGCTGCCGAAAAAACTCACGCACAATCGGCCTCCTGGCTCTGGCAGATGACACAAGAGTCACAAGAGGAGAGAAATCAACTACAGCACGTTTTGCTAGCCCATCTGCTGGACACCTTTTAATCCAGCATGTCCCTTGACCCAGCGCTGGCCCACTACCCCCCCTCTGTTGGGCAGCCCAAAGCTTTTTACACCCAGAATAAATAAGGGGATCAGCAACATCAAGCCTCTTAATGGAGCCCTGAATCATGCGAAGAGCTAACAAAAGAGTCAGAGTGAATCGTGCATGACGTCAACTCCAAGTCGAGTGCCAGGTCTATGGCAACAGAGATCACTATAACTTCACAGACCGTGCTAGAACACACAGCAATCACACTGCGACGAAGAAACTGCTTAATCGATGGTATCACAACGCCGATCCCTCCTTCCCAAGTTGCCTGATGAAAGGAGACATCACAGTAGATGTCACAATCAGTGCGTCCCTGTAGGAACACCTCACTAACACCTGGACACCAGGACCATGGCCTAAAAGGACAGGCATTCCCGACATCCAAAGCCAGGCCGCCGTTGAGCTGCAACAACAGAGACATCCCACGGCCAGCTGCTCCTAGAGCTCCTCTGACTCTAGGAATAACAGAGGAATAATCCCGCAGGATCTTGCAAACTGGGTACGGGTATATTTCACCTCTGGCAATGTTCCGTAAACAGAATGACACAAGAAGTTCTTCAGAGTGACAGTGCAGGGGTGGGTGGTTCACTGCTTTCTGCCCAAAGAGCCTGGACTGAGGTTGAGACCAAGCACCCAGTAACTAACCTAAGACAGTGATTCACCGAGATTTTCAAAGTCTTGATGTGTCAAGAAGCCCTACACAGGAACGGCAAGTGGTAGTCTAAAAGGGGCCATGCAAATGATCTGTAGACCGACAGCAACGATCCTCTCTTGACCCATTTGACATAGGAAAGAACCCTAAGAATCCCTAACCGAACATCTCTTTTAAAAAGCTTACATGTGCATTCCATTCCAGCCTCTCTTCAAGAATTACACCAAGATACTTCACAGTGGCCCTCTGAGTAATGGTTACACCGCCAAATGACACAGTAAGTGGCTGTCTGGCTCTAGTGGCAAAACGCTCGAAAACAACAAGCTCCGTTTTTGCTGGGGCCAACTGCAGACTCCACTCACTCAAGCGCTCCGTTATTGAACTCAATGCTCGCTGCGCTTCCGAGACACACTCATCTACATCAGTCCCAACAAACCACACAGCGATATCGTCTGAGTAACAGACGATATTGGCAGTCACTCCCATCTCCACAAGAACATCATTAATTGCAACAGCGAATAAGCTGGGGGTTAAACAACTCCCTTGTGGGAGACCACGACTAGAACACTGGCCTCCCTCGACCAGTACCCATTTATGCTGGTGACAAACCTGCGATCACCCAGAAGGGCAGCAATCGCATTGGACAATTTCCCACCAACTCCCATTGTCGCTAATGTGCCTTTTACCCAGACAATACTAACCGTATCATAGGCTGCCTTTATATCAAGAAAGACAGCTACGTCAACCATCCCATGCCCCCACGCCTCCCTAATCCCTGACAAAATATATAAAAGAGCGTCTTGAGCGCTCCTCTGTGCTCTATAACCGAACTGTATTGTAGCCAGACAGTCATAATATTCCAAGTGCCATGTCAAGCATTCTCAAGTGCCTGAGCGTCTGAGGCTCTTAGGCTCAGTAAGAATAAATTTAAACTTAAATTCAAGCTTTGTTTGCTTTGTAGGTTTTTAGTAGTTCCAAAAACAATACGCTATGATATGAACAGAACGGAAAACCTGGGAGTTACGTAGACTGAAATCAAAGGAATGAGCCAATCAAAATACACATCAAAGTTAATCGTCCTGCTTAAATTTGCTGTTGACATTTTCAGCCAATTCAGACAATTATATCATATCAAACACCAAAACTGGTAAAAGGGGCCGTTAAGTTCCGAATGGTTCGGCCCTTCAAAGTAGTGATATCAACACACCAAAACAATCGCCAAGTTAATCGCACCGTTCGAAGGTTAACTGAAAACTAGAACATTGCTACTTTCGGTACAAATGTTCAAGTTTTCATTTAAGGTCCAAAGTATCATTCGGAGCGATTAAGTTGTCGAATGTTTTGGTGTATTGATATCACTCCTTTGAAGGGCCGAACCATTCCGAACTTGGCGGCCCCTTTTACCAGTTTTGGGTTTTGGTATGATATCACTCCTTTTTTAAAATTGTGTATTAGACTCAACTCCACTACCGTGCAGATGTGTAATAAAGTGCTACGTCAACAAGAAATTGGTTTTCAACACTTTGCTACTACCTTTTGCCTAGAGGCCGAACCATTCTCAACTTAGTAACCTTTTTATAGATTTTTGGTTTGGTTTTAATTTTGTTGTAATTTGTTTTATTTAGTTAGTTTAGGTGTGTTGATATCATTTCTTTGAAGGGCCGAACCACGCTCAACTTGTGGCCTCTTTACCAGTTTTTGGCTTTGTTTATTTTGCTTTGTTTTTACAGTTATAATATTTATTTTTTGTGAATTTGACGTGAATACAATTTCTTTGGAAACGTTGTTTGCATTTATCGTGATATACTAGTGTGTGTCTAGGCACGCACGTCAGTATACACGTTGTCACTGTCCGAACTTTTGCCGTCCAATGAGAGACGATGCCGACAATAATGGTAACAAAATTTTCGTACTTACGCGCCGTCCCACGCCATCGCCCTTACACCCCCGGATCCAAACTATAAAAGGTACGCAGTTTGTATTGTACTGCACCCATTTCGTCCAATTTCACAGCTGGAAGTCTTCTCGTTATCTCGGTATCGATGAATAATCACCCTATGGGATTAAACATGGGGATGAGCGGACTAGCTAGCTAGTAACTAGCAGTAACATATTTGCAACGTTATTGAGGGTCAGATTTTGCATTGAAAGCAGCTTAGCTGGCATTCCTACACGAATTAATTTTTGTCAAGTGGGTCATTGCTCTCGATTTCAACACAATTTAAGCTTTTGTATCGCAGTATTATTTTTATCTAAGTACTTGAAATGTGCCCAACTATGCTTCAGGATACAAGACACTTGACGCTATGGCGTCGCGCTACAATGGTTTATAACCTCGACAATTGAATTGATGTGATGTAATTGAAATGAGGTGATGTTTGTTGTGATGTTTGTTGTGATGTTTGTTGCATAACTTGGCCTGACACACTAGCGTGTGTCTAGATATCAATAGGCTAATATATATTCAGCCAATATCTTCAGCCAATCAAATTCACGTATTAACGATCACCCTAGTAGTCCGCCCGTCAAGTTGGCATTGTCAGACTTAATTGTCATCAGTCAATTAAAGAAAATCAAAAACATAGGGCCTTAGGGCTTCGGGCAGATGACCAGGAGTGGTTAACGCTCGTTAAACCCTTTGAAACCCTTGAAGAAAATAAAAAAAATGAAATCAGCAGTCATTATCGTGAAGTCAACACCTTACGCGCATTCCTGTTATTATTATCAGTTGTCGAACTGAGACAATTTATATTTGGACGTAAGAAAATTTAAAGGCTGAAAGGAATGTAATCTTTCTGTGGGAAACAAATTTACGATAAAGGGAAATTGTCAACTATGAATTATAATAATATCTTATAACTGGTTTAATTTATATTTTCCTAAAGCCCAACAAATTAAAAAAAAAAAAACTTTGAACTTAAAATTCAAGGATGGTGAAAATGACGCCCTGGAGGTATTTTTTGCGAATGATGTTGAAAACTATGATGAATTTTTGCGTTATGAACAGTCGTCTTCGAGCTGGCATATACTTATAGACAATAGAGCAGCGTCATGTGACGTCATATTGGCTACAAAAGAGATAGCAGCTAGGAGCACTAACTTAAAACGGCACTACTAATCAAGGCAGTGCTTTGAGAGAGATTTATTAGTCTTAAAAATACGTTGTTTTCTCCAATCCCTTTTGCTGCTAGGTTGTAATTGGAAATTAAAGATTCCATTTGCTTAAAAATGTCAGTAACTGCCAACAAATCGACAAAAATCGCGCGTTATAGGCCTAAGAAATCCACTCTTAACAGCATTGTCTTCAGTAAGACGCCCTTCTTTTCGCCCTCCAGTGCCCCTTGCAACTAACCCAGTTACTGGCTCGAACCATAGAGTTATATACAATAATACTACGTCATGTCACTGCCCTATACAAGTCTAAGTCTGGAAAAAACCCGCCTATTCTACTGACACCTGCATATATCAATGGGAAGTTTGTTGTAAAGGACAAAGGCCGCCTTTCAACCAAGCCTCGGGCAGCCAGGACCTGTATGGCATCAGCAACCAATGGACGAAAGAATAAAGTAGTTTAAGGTAGAAAAATATAAATTATGCCAAATTTCGAACGTATGAAGTCTAAAACAAGTCTAAAAATTACTCACAAACATAAAAGTAATAAATCTTACTTCTATTTTAATGGTGTTAATGGCTGACATGTTGAGTGAAGCTATTAACGAAATGTCCCTGACGTTGTTTCAAACAGCAGCAACAAAATACATAAAACCGATGCCTTAATACAGCAGCTGCTCACTCCAAGTGCTTGATTTACGTGGGGTTAAGCAGGGCCGTAGCGACTGGGGGGGGGGGGATGGAGGAGACCTCCCCCAACCATCCAAGAAACACATACAGTTGGGAAATTCGAGTTGTCGAGTTGGCAAACTCGGATAAATTTTCACTGCAAATTCCCGTTTTCACGAGTACTGGCTAATTATTATCATCATTCGGTCATTTTGAAAGTAAAATTTAAAATTCATTTTTTTTTCATCAGTATTCGCTACACTTCTATGTAGCGTGGGAATAACTGAAACGCTGCCCCTGATCATTTATGGTTGCTTCCCTGCAGGTCTCCTCATATCCACGTAGGGAAAAAGAAGCTCCGCAAAAATTTGCGCAGTTGGCGAAATTAAAAATTGACTTGGCCGGTTTGTTTGGTATGTCACCACCATGAAATAAAAGTATAATAGATAATGTAGAAAATAAAAACAAAAAAATGCACAAAGCCGTATCCCCGCTAAGTTTGAAGTCGTTAACAATTGACTTCGCGAAAATCGTACACAGTGGGCAAAACTAAAAACTGAGTTGGCTATTTTACTTCTTATACTTCTTCTTCTGCTAGACAGTGCCGCTAAGAAGGGGTTTCAGCGTGGAGCAACTCGTAAGTGATATTTTAGGAGGGTAGAAAAGATATATTAATATACCAAAACATAACATCACTGCCAGGATTTAAAACGTTTCTTAGGTAAAGCAGAAACATCAACAAACGTTGCAAAACAAAACAAAACAAAATAAAACAAAACTTAGTAAGGACTTCTGCCAAGTTATTGCCGTCTAAAGTTGCCATATTAAATAAAATCTCAAAAAATAATGCAGAGTTGCCTGTTTGATTTACTAGTTCGTCTGCCAGCCCATCAGTGCCTTGGTTTTAGTTGAAACAGAAAGTGCACTAAAGCCGTATTTCATGAAAACTGGGTACAGTATTGGCAAAATCAAAAGTTGGAAAAAATTTAATCAACTGTTTGATTTTCTCTCTTAACCTATCGCCACTAAATTAGAATTTGTGTTAATGCAGAAACAACTATATTTTCCAGATCAAACTTGTCAAAAATTTTAAACAATTTCGAACTCGAAGGTCCAAAATTTGACGATAAGAGTTCATAAGATATTAAAGGTCAAAAGCGACCCAAAGGCCACGAAATGAGGGCAAAAATTATCCTAAGAGACCGGTAATTATTTATCGCCGGGGAGGCCAAAGGAAGGGGGGGGGGGTCATGAAGCTTTTGGATCCTCTCAAGGGGGGGGGGGTCCTAAATTTTTCAGATCTCGTCAAAAGGAGTGGTAAAAAACACACTGACCAACTGGAAGAAAACGTCATTTTTGGATCTAACAAATGGCACTTTCAGTAGTCAAAATTTCCAAGAACGGCTCACTTTCCCACAAGTCCCCCCTGAACCCCTGACCCCCTTGCTGTGAGTGTTTACAAGGTTTTGAAGCTATTAGTGCTATTACTGCACCTATAGGCTTTGTTTAGTATAGCATGTTTATTTCAAATGTGGAAGCTTTTCTGCAATAATACCTCAAGTTGTTTTGGACAAAACTAAAGTAAAACGTTTAACCATTTCTTTTGTCTTTCGACGCTCCATGATTTTAAAACTAGAGCATGTTTTCGTTTTAAAATGTGAAAGTTTATTTTACAATAAATAATAATAATAATGATAATAATAATAGATGGTGTCGGCCAATAAGCTAATAGCTTGTTATTAGGCCCAAGCGGCAGATGTTAAGTAGAAGGTTTTACCACCATCAGGAACAGTTGTTTCTTACCGCATGAAGGAGAAAACCGGAGTACCCGGAGGAAACCCTCGTGCATCGGGCGGGAAACAACCGGAGAAAAACCCGTACATATACACTTCCCTTCCCAGGATCGAACCCGGGTCGATACAAAGCCAGGGATTTACAGGTGGGACCAGGCCGCCTATCGAATCTGACGCCCCAGTGCTCGAAGCTACCCGAGCACCCATCTGTTGATTGGGATAAAACTGAGGAAAAGATTTCATTATATTCCACCTTTCAATAGTCCATTTTTAAAACATTTTCTGCATCCCTGACCCCTCCCCTGTTGCCCATGCTTGCATACAGGAGTCATCGTCATTCATTTTAGCCTTAACGTCCAAAATGTACAATTAAGCCAACTCCCAATCGTCAATGGCCAGCTGGCCTGTTTATATAATTTTAAACTGAACTCGGTTTAATTTAATTTGGAAAAAAAAATGTAAAAAAAAAACATGATAGGTCACAATAAAATTTTTACAAAACCTACCATCCCTAAAGAATGAATTAAAAAAGTCACTAAAATTTACTCGACAATTTATTGCTTCTGTGTTCAATGGAAGCCAAATACAAGCACTAAAATAGCGTAAAATGCTTCAGCTACCCGTTGGGGGATATTTAAGCGCTCCCCCATACCACCTACCTCAATTTGCCGGAGCCCCTGAAGAGTACTTTACTGGAGACACTACTGTAATTTTTTAACCAGTTGGCAAAATCATAAGAGGAGTTGGCAAAATGAGTCCCCCCCCGCTACCAAGCAACCAAGTACCCTTCGCTACGACCGTGGGGTTAAGAGAGTTACAGCCAAGCGTTGCAGAATCAAATAAGCGGCAAAAATGTGTAAAAAAAAAACAGCGTTTCCCTCGTTTCGACAATTCTGAGTTCGCCCGTGAAATCTTACTTGTCTAAGCGTTTAGTATTTTTCTAACATCGGTAGTGTCTGTCGTCAATCTAATCCGGTACGAGTTATTCAGACGATTTGGCATTTTGCTGGGTTGTGTGTCTCTCTGTCTGCCTCTTTGTTACGCACATCGCAACTATGCTATGGCCGAATACATAAACTATTTTCCAGATCAAGCGATCTGTCACATGGTTGTAGTAGTACCTATTTAATTAAAGTTTTATATTTTATTGTAAATATACTTATTTTTTAGAACGTAGATAAGTAAACGGATACAAAGAAGGGCTGGAGCAGTGGCGGTTTTAGGATTATAACCATTGTTAGTATTGTCGGCATCGTCTCTCATTGGACGGCCAAAGTTCCGACAATGACAACGTGTATACTGTGCTTAGACACACACTAGTGTATCACGATAAATCTAAACAACGTTGCTAAGAAACTGTATTCACGTCCAATTCACCAAGTGTAAAAACAAAGCAAAATAAACAAAGCCAAAAACGGTGAAGAGGCCACCAAGTTGAGAGTGGTTCGGCCCTTCAAAGAAGTGATATCAACACACCAAAACTAACTAAATACAACAAATTACAACAAAATTAAAACCAAACCAAAAGCCAATAAAGAGGTGACTAAGTTGAGAATGGTTCAGCCTATAGGCAAAGGTAGAAGCAAATTGTTCAAAACCAATTTCTTGTTGAAGTGGCACTTTATTACTCATCAGCACGGTAGTGGAGTTGAGTCAATACACAATTTAAAAAAAAAAGGAGTGATATCATATCAAAAACCAAAATTGGTAAAAGGGGCCGCCAAGTTCCGAATGGTTCGGCCCTTCAAAGGAGTGATATCAACACACCAAAACATTCGCCAACTTAATCGCACTGAATAATACTTTGGACCGAAAGTAGCAATGTTCTAGTTTTCATTTAACCTTCGAATTATTACGCGGTGTGACTAAGTTGGCGAATGTTTGGCTGTATTGATATCCCTCCTTTGAAGGGCCGAACCATTCGGAACTTCACGGCCCCTTTGGTGTTGGTTTTTGATATGATATATTTAACAAGGAAAAATAATTATGCAATACATGATGCAACACACAAACTAGTCGTGAGAAAGCAAAATTTTAGGGTCGAAGCTTTACGCAATTGCAGCGTTAGTTTTATACTTAACACCTCTTGTTTCCTTGATTTGCCGTGTTATTTTTTTGGCAGCACAATTTTTTCCTATTGTGCCAAACTTCCAATAATTAGTATGGTAGAAGTACTCTTGATGAAACTGGCAGAGCAGATCTGATGTAGTTTTGCCATGTGTTCCTGTTTGACAAAAGGAATTTATTACTAGCAATGAATCCAAGACTCCAGGATTCCATGAATCAATATTTTAACCAAATTGATGCAATAACAGGTCGACAATACCATGTGTAAGAGTATTGTCTGTTTTTTTTTTGTAGATCCGGAAGCTGCAGATGGAAATGCTGCGTGCAAAGCACCCTCGAAAGGTAGCTATACAATCACATTTTTTCCCCATTAGCAACTTGTAACAACATCATTATTTTAAAGTGACAGTGTACATTTTTAGGGCGCTGCTGCTGAGGTTAACGGCATGTCAAAATACCTATTCTCGGTGAATTTATTTGGCATATGAAAGCTAATCTCGCTGAAAAAGACTTACCGTTATCAGTTAAGATGTGTAATAAATAAATGTTGAAATATTACGCATTTGCACTAATAAGCTCTTTTAGTATCGTGGCATTGTGGGGTTTTCTTCAACCAAAAATTTGCAGCGTAAATCCACGTTTACATTTTTAATGGTTTCTTTGGCAATGGTTGAATATACAGCTTTCGTAAGGTCAAGCCATTTAATGGCATGTGCACAACAGAGATACTGAGAGATCTTTTCGAGAAGGTCAGGGTTGTCAACTAAAATGTGTACAACGTCATTGGCTTACCACTATTCCGTACTGAACCTCACCATGTGGAAGTATCATCATTGAAAACTGGCGTGAGCAAATGCTCACTCACATATAGCAAAGATCACACTAAAACGTTTCAGAGTGCGTTTTCAGTCGTCCCTTTAGTCATAAATAGAAAGAATGCGCGCATTAAATGAAAATACTTCCTCGTTGCAATCTGTTGCAATCTGTTGCAAGTGAGATTTTTGCACTTTAAATGCAACGAAATATATTTTTTTCCTCTGCAGCTTTGAAAAGAAATGGAAAAAAATACAATTTTAGGGAAAAATCTGTGATAATATAGAGAAAAATGGTGAAGCATAGAAACACAGATGTAAAGCTTTTCGAAACTAAATATAGTTAAGTGTAATAAGATGCAGCATTGTGGAGCAAGTGAAGGAAAAATTTGACTTTAAAGAAGGAGGCAGAAAGGAAACCCACAAATGGGAGCTAAAAAGCAAGGAAAAATTATTTATTGACGGAGGTTTTAGGAAATGCTGCGTTCTACAGCCAACGTAATTTATACATTTACTTTATAGCAACTAAAATCAAATAATATAGTAGTATAAATATTTCCTTGGATTTAAAGGATGAGCCTTTGGATTCTAATTCTCATGGCCTTACCGATCATAGAAATGAACTCCCATGTAGAGAGATGTTTTCTTGACACTAAGTAGTTAAGATATTTGTCGCGAAGCAGTCCCTCCAATAAACCCCTGCTTTTTGACGTTTTCGCTCCTACTCCTAGTATCAGCTTTTTTTGCAGGTATTACAAGGATGTGAGGAGGTGATGGCGGGTCACGCCTGATGCGATGTTTTATTCTGGTCTTTGGTGTGAGCGTCTAGTAAAATAAGCTCTGTGAATCGAGTCTTTTCAAACGTATAGTCCAATAGGCCTACCACCACCCTGCATTGTTGAGGCCGTGTTTGCTGCCAAGTTGGACTGGCAAGGTCGGGGGGTCGGGAATTCCCGACTGGCATGTCACCCTAGTGGCCTCTCAGCAGAAATAAATAAGTTTAAAAAGGAATTTCAGTGTATTATTTTAAATATATATATATATATATATATTTTTTTTGTAATACACGGTTACTCTTTATTTATTCTTGATAAGTTTCACACTTTTTGGCTGTACTTACTAAATTAATCTTCTCAGTTTGTAATCAACGTTGGTTTTGGTAATTAGCCGTTTATGTCCTCCAAGTACGACGCCCAAATTTCGAGTTTCAAGCACAGAAAGCCGCAGTTTACTAGTTGTGTTTGGTTTCTCGCATCATTACGATTAATGAATGAATGATAGAGCATGCAGCTGCGCCTGCGTTTTGCACGGAAGCCGCTCTTCATGAAGTTACAAAATGTACGTACGTATTCTGCCTGGAGTGATTGCATTAACTCACGGGACATTAACACAGATCCTTCGGTTACTGTTAGCCATGCTGAACATAAGAGAAAGAGAAGATTACGTTTCTTCTGTCACGGAAACGAGCAAACCGACGAGAAATCTTCAATCTACATCATTAAGGACGTATGATGTGCGTGTGTGTTTGTGTGTTTGTACCTCTACTCCTCCGGAACCAAAGAACCTACAAAGATGGAGTAGGACCAAACGAAAGATAATTAAATTGCGCACAGTATAGCCTATTTTCATTGCTGTAACTTGATATTATCACCCTCAAATATGCGAAAAACCCTGAAAAACTAACGTCAAAGTTTTTTTTAACCCTCTTCATGTTTGTTCATGACGTCATAGTTTGTTCATGAAAACCTCCCCGAGCGAAGAGAGATGATCTGAAAAAGGATGCACGGAAAAAATAACCTAAAAGGACGTCGTATTTTGCAATACACCACGCTGATACATCTTAAAATGGGTTTTATATTAACTGACTTGATGCATGGAAAAATCAAAACAATGGATTTGGTCTTAAAACGTGTCAAACATTCGTGTTTCTGAAGCACGGAGGTGCGTGGATTGAACGAGCAAAACGAGCGATCCCCACGTAAACTAAACCTTTTATGTGTGTTTCGTTTTGCTCTATCAATCTTTCATATCTCACCTTCATAGGGGATTACTTCAGGAGGAGAAGACATACAAACGTGCAAACAAACAAATCGTATGTTTTGAATGATGTAGATGAAATGCAGGCGCGCTTAGGAAAATGATGGACGAACTGTGAGCAATAATTACAATTAGTTTGCGTCGAAATAATCAGTACAATAATCAGTACATAGAAATTACATGAATCATGCATCGTCTTGAAGCTATTAGTTACGCACTGAGATGGTCTGGAGATGAGGCACGCAAAAAATAACCTTAACGGACGACGTATTTTGCGACGTAACACATATAGATATTAAAATTAGTTTTGTATCAACTGACTTGATGCATGGAAAATTCCAAACAATGGATTTGGTCTTAAAACGTGTCAAACATTCGTGTTTCTGAAGCACGGAGGTGCGTGGATTGAACGAGCAAAACGAGCGATCCCCACGTAAACTAAACCTTTTATGTGTGTTTCGTTTTGCTCTATCAATCTTTCATATCTCACCTTCATAGGGGATTACTTCAGGAGGAGAAGACATACAAACGTGCAAACAAACAAATCGTATATTTTGAATGATATGATGAAATGCAGGCGCGCTTAGGAAAATGATGGACGAACTGTGAGCAATAATTACAATTAGTTTGCGTCGAAATAATCAGTACAATAATCAGTACATAGAAATTACATGAATCATGCATGGTCTTGAAGCTATTAGTTACGCACTGAGATGGTCTGGAGATGGAGGCACGCAAAAAATAACCTTAACGGACGACGTATTTTGCGACGTAACACATATAGATATTAAAATTAGTTTTGTATCAACTGACTTGATGCATGGAAACCTGGTTTTAAAAGGGTGACAAACATTCATGTTTCTGAAGCACGATGGTACGTGGATTGAGCAAGCAGAGCGAGCGATTTCCACGTAAAGTAAACTTTTTCAATATGTGTCTCGCTTTGCTCTAGTATATCTCAATCTTTCATTTCTCACCTTCATAGGATTACTTCTGGAGGAGAAGACGTACAAATGTGCAAACAAACAAATCGTATGTTTTGAATGATATAGATGAAATGCAGGCGCGTTTAGGAATATGATGGACGAACTGTGAGCAATAACTTATACACATTAGTTTGCGTCGAAATAATCAGCACATGATTGTGTGATGCTCTTGGAATCAACGAAATTACTGGAAGCATGGATCGACGCGCACGTGCTCTCGGATAGCCAAACTGTTGCAATGATTTATGGTTATCATTTGTTTATGCAGTGAAGCCTTACGAAAAACGCGTACTGCACTCTGACTATTTGCTTGATCGTTTTAGACGTGGAATGTCTGTCAGCAGCACAAGAGTTGCAGCATGAAAGCTCCTCGAGCGTAGCGAGACGACGCGGAATGAGCGAGCGTAGCGAGCGACTTCGCTAGTTTGCTTTAAAACGACGAAAACCGTCTAAAAACGAAAGTTGAGAGGGTTGGAAGGCCATCTCGGTTAGAAAGAATTTGGTTAAAGTCCGTTCTGCACCCGTTCAAAATAACCTGGATTTGGGTGGTAAAACTAAGACTTCTGCACCCAGCTATAAGACTGACACTCAGACATTCTCAGCTTAGTAATGTAAGCCCTAAATGTTTTCTACTCCTTATCAAGTTGCAGCGCAAACTCATTGAGAATGATCTGTATCAGATAAAAGTCATGTTTTTCCTACAATTAGGCTAAATGAGGGGAAAAAGAAGCATCTCAGCAAAAATACCATAAGAGTCACATGACCGAATTCTAACAAATACTAAAGCCTGGCCTGGCACCTTGACGCCATGACCATTTCCGCTGAAGGCCTAAAATTTTCAATTTTTTCTTTATTTTACGTCCAGCAAGTACGTGTCCTTAGGCTTTGGGTTCTATTTCCATGTTTTAAAATGCGGAAATTGGGATTTAATTTATGTCGAGGGCAGATCCAAGGAAGGCGCCGAAGAGACTGAAGCCCTTCATGTTAACTCGAAAAATTGCCGAAATTGTTCGGAAAAATAAAGCTAACTAAGACAAAATTAATCAAACAAATTGAAACAAACAGTCGGTGAATCCCCCCCCCCCCAACTTTGTTCTGATTTACTCTTCATTATTTGCATCAAACCCTGATGTTGAAAAGCCAAAAAGCCAAAATATGCTACCTGCAGTGTGATAACACATAACACTGAACCAAAGACCAAAACTAATCACTAGGGTTATATCACTTACTTTTCATAATAAAAAGTACTGAGTCTTCGTGTGTACACCTGAGAACCAGAATTTTTCTAAAGCCACCAAAAATTAAAGGAAGGCATGAGAATGAGTTTTAAAAAAAGGTCTTCCTCCAATGTTCATTTATTTTTTTTATTATTTTGTGGCGTCCTGAGCAATGTCTAATACGTATCATTTGAAGCCAGGAAGAGCCATAGAATACCTAGAAATCCGTCAGCTTCCGGGGCTCCACCCGGACTCCGCTGGGGAGTTCACAGTACTCCTCCAGACCCCCTAGCTGTAGTGCATGATTCGACAAATTTTACCCCCACCCCAACCAAATTCTCTTCGCTACGTTCCTGGCTCTGCCCTAATAAGCTAGGAAAAAAAAGTGGCCTCTGGCCGTCACCTTCCCGACTAGTTTCTTGACCCGCTAGTCTGCCTCTGTTGTTATGTATGTTAGAAACATAATAATAGTAGCCTAGAATGCACATGAATATGACAAGTCTTTTACTCGAGTCGGTAGTACATACTACTACGTACATCACGCCATCAAGCATTAGTGAGTAGCGCAACTCTAGTGCGAACGAATTTGGAACAAATCTCAAATTAAATAATAATAATAATAATAATTAATAAAAAATATTTCTAACATACATGAAAGTTTAAAATTAAAAATTAAATAAAAATTCAAACAGTTAATTAAACTAATACATTGATCATTAAAAACACTAGCTTACATTATTATCTAAAACACTTTATTCATTAAATCAGTGTTTCTCAAAGTGGTCTGGCGCCGGTTCGCGGCCACCTAGACAAAATAAAAAAAAATTATTGACCGTAAATGCTCAGATAAACACAAGCCCACTACTACAATTTTCATCAAAGCTTTAGTTCTTCTTACATTCGGGTAAACACCCATCCTTCTAATTTAAGCAATGAATGAGAAAGTAATCCTGAAGACTGCTAAAAATTACAATAGGTAATGATAAAACGTAACCCTCTGCAATCAGGTAGCAACATGTGCTCCTCGCCACAGCATACTGTCACTCGTGCGAGCTTGTCACATCTGCGCTCCAAGCTGTATGTGTTGATAAGACAGTCCAGTGGTTAGTAAGCGATAAAACGACGTGGTTACATCAACTAACGAAATTCACGGTGATGAAAGCGACCGAAATTTTAGTAAAGATTGATTTTAAACAAATACATTTAATGTTTGTTTGTTTGTAATTTGTTGTAATCTCACATGAAATTACAATAAATGCAACGTTTGTTTGCTTATAATTTGTTATAATCTCACATGAAATTACAATAAATTATAAAACTGAGGCTTGTTTTCATGTCTGTCTGAATGCACGTGTGCGTTTGTTAATCTGGGCCAGACAGCCACGTTGGTCAGGTCAGGCCCCCAGTAAAAAACAAACCAGCCTATCAAATGGTGAAACGTGGCTCAATGGATGCGTTTGTGAAAAATAAAACATGCTCACACGTCGCATTAGCTGCGCATGTTTTAAAATAAGTAAACCACATTTTTTAACAAAGATTTGAAAAGCTTGACATATTTTAACCTTAACTACATGATAAATAAATGAAATACATTGTGAACACATTTCTGGTGGCTATGGTGAACCATCGTAATTTGGGGGGTAGGGGGGGGGGGGGGGGGGGGGGGGGG
>JAHWFP010263927.1:64123-91354 GCA_023313725.1 Lithobius niger | reverse complement strand
CCCCCCCCCCCCCCCCCCCCCCCCGCCATGGTTCACCATAGCCACCAACGTGCTGGTCCCTGGCACCCAAAAAAAAATTTACCGGTCCGCCACTTGAGAAAGTCTGAGAGCCGCTGCATTAAATCACTTGCTATTATAAATCCATCCTTTCAGGAGATCTCACCACTCTGCCTGAAAGTGTAACTTTCACTATAGGCCCAATAGGTATCACTTCTGAAATACCACCCATTCTGTTATTTTCGTTAATACACATAGCATTCTCAATCACCATGTATTCTCGCTAACACTCATGCCAGTAACAACACTATTTTCCGTACCCTGATTTTCTCTGAACACTGATATCACGTGTGGACTCTCCTGGCAGGTAGCCTATTGCGTGTGTTCCCCCAGCAGAGTAACGACTACAACACAACTTAATGCAAGCACAGGAATGGAAGTGTTTATTTTAGGCTACACCATGGAGGAAAGAAGAAGAGATGGAGCGGGCATGACGTCGTAGCTGCGCGCTACCTGCTGAAGTCAATTAGCGGAGAGAAAGTGGCATGGCCGCCATCTTAGTTAGTTCAACACTACTTGTCTGCAAGCGTTCGCAACGCATATTTCTCCCATATCTTTTCAATTTTTTCGATGAAAGTAGAAACAATACCGGATCACTAATTTCAGCTTCGAAAATAGCAATCCCAGACGCAAACAAAATTCAATTACAGATTCTTGGGTTGTGTTAATGCAACGTTTAAGGTTGTAATAGAATACTTTTTCAACGTTTAAACTCGGTGTGAATTAAGGAGTTTTAATCAACGTAGCCTAAACTTAACCGAAGTACTAGGCATTCAAAAAAGTACTGCATTCTCCCAAAAAATATATTCTAGTCGTAGTAACCAAGGCTTATTTTTTTTGTGGTTTCCTGAGCTGAAAGTTATATTACATGTGGACTCTTTTTCCGACTTGAAATACATAAAAATAGAAAAAAGAAAAAAGGATTATATATTGCAATAAAACGAAAAATCCTTGTATTGACCAGAATCAGTAGCTAGGAATTTTTTTATGGAGGGGGGCAGGGACTGAAAAAAATAACCAAAATCGGCACCATTTCAATGCAAAAAAAAAAACTTCTGACTCAAAAAATACTTCTGATATATTAGGAAAAAAAACTGAAATTGAGCTTGGGTAAACTTTTGAAAGTCCCTCTTGTCTTTTTTGGGGACACTTATATTTTGAAAAAAAAAGCTGAAATAACCATGACTAAGGCCGCAGCTTAGGATTTTTTCTGGGGGGAGGGGGGGGGGGTAGAAGCTAAGGGTAAGGATAGAGACGGGCAAAAAAAATTGGTACCATATCAATGCAAAAGAGCCTTCTGACGCAAAAAATACTGAAATATAATGGAAAAATTGACATTGGACTTAGGTAAGAATGGAAAAAAAACTGAAATTGAACCTGTGTACGCTTTTTTAAGTCCCTCTTGTCTTTCTTGGGGAACTTACCACACCGTACCCCCCCCCCCCCCAAGCCATGCGCCCCTGTCTATGTCAGTATAATGGGGTTCAATTTCTCGCCCATTTAAGTAAAAATGTATTCAGTAAATAAACTTTTGAAATGCAGCATACTTTTAAACGACATAGGTTTTTTTTTCGTCGACTACTACACGAAATAAAATAATAAAACCATGATTTCAAAATACTTTCTCTTACCCAAGACAATTGGGAAGCTTTTCTACCTGGGCATTAGGCCTACGTGTAGTAATGATCATCCGCACTGACACTACAACATAAAGGTCAAAACCTCGATAGTTTTCCCACCAATATAATTTCATGTGAACTATCGTTAAAGTGGTAATGAATTTTTAATCAGGCAAACATTTACATTTTATATTACACAATTACATTTTTTTTTCATTTTATGTCGCACAGTTATACGAGGTTTCTTGTTTTCCGTCATGTTGGTGTAGCCGAATGCCACGCAAACGACCATTGTTCAAAATTCAATCACAGTTGTGGTAAACGACGGGCTATGGTTAATAATAATCAAGATAACACCTCTATAAATGCCGGCTAATATTGGTTTAGTACCTACGTGAGTACCATTGTCAGTGGCTTGGGCGAACTACACGAGTCGATCTCTCGAGCTAACTAAGATGGACGCACAACTGTGAAGCGACGAAAGCGCCCTCCCTCTGCTAGCGTCCCTGCGATGACGTCATGCCACCTCCATCTCTTTTCTTTTCTCCGTGGGCTACACGGCCTTTTATAATAAATGTCATGTGACACCAGATCATGTGTCATATCTATGGTGATAAGTACAGTTCAGTATTACATTAGTATGTATGGCACTCCTATTAGTATGTTAGACTAGGTTGGGTTAATAATAGGGAAACAAATATTGCTAATTACTGTGGTGCCACAAGTGACGACACCACACTAACGACAGAGAAATATAAAAATGAAAAAAAAATTCCTAACTTCCTGAAACAAAAAGAATAAATTAGTTGTATTTTTTTCCCTATTGTACATGTATTTCTGTGGTAGTCACTTTATCTAGCTTTAAGAAGAATTTTTTAATTTAAAGAGCAAGGGAGCTGTCAAGTCGCTTTCACAGAATAATAGCTTGTACATTTTTGAAAGCTAAAAAAACTGAAAGTTAACATTTTCGTAACTCAAGAGAAAAACATTTTTGAGAATAGTCTGAAAATTGGTGACTATCTCAAATTTGTACAATTTTGAATATTTTACTTGCTTTATTTTTAAGAAATATTAATGGCACTGTTCAACAATTTATTTCTGCTGCAACTTTTGAATTTTGTAACTTTCCCTAACTTCTTTGCCGAAAGTTTTGTAGAAATTTTATGAAGAAAATTTCCAGGTTATTGGCAGCACTTTGGATCTCTGCAGCAACATGTGGCTAGAGGTTTTGTTGAACATCTTACAACATCATTTACTTGCGTGGCTTTACTTTGGTTCCATAACACACAAGTCGATGTTTTGCCATGAAAATAAAAAAATCATATAGGGTTAAAACTAAGGAATCTATTTTCCTTACGAATAACCATTGACATAACATTTTTATCTCACGACAACAGTTTAAAATTTACCTTGTCGATTCGGGGCACATATAACTAAAAACGCAACATTTTTGCCAGCACGGCACAGTTTAAAAATAACTCCCTATTGGGTTAACGATTAACAAATTAACGATACAACGAAGTTACAGTTGCATTAGTTGCGGTTTTAAAGTTATAAATTCAAATGTTAGGTGCTTTTTTTATTCGTTTATGACGTCCCAAGTCAGGAGAACGTTTTTTAGTTTCGGTTTCGGAAGCAACTTCTTGGATTGGCGAAATTACGTTCCGTTTGGTTTAATTTTTGTTTACTGGTTTTGGAGTGTGCTGAATAGTGCCGCAATCGACAACGCCATTAGTTTCTACATTTTGTGCACAGGGGGACGCGCTGACGAAAGGAAACAAAGCTTTTTCAACGACACTTTCAACGGAGACACCGCCTACTGGCTTCTCGGCGATTGGCTGAAGTGATGGACTATCATGCCTACGACGTCTGTTTGATTTTGATTGGATGTTGCCAGGCTCGGTACGCCTGCACTCAGGTGACATTGACTTCGACTTTGCCGGAGGCGTAAACAAACTGGAAGGATGGGAACCAATCGATTTCCTCGTTCTGTAATTGGGCGTGACAACAACGTGACTTGGCTTGACAGTGGGAAGAACGTTTATTTTCGGGCGGATCAGACAAATTAGCGGAATTATTATTCATCGCTGAATTCGCTGCTTTTTGTGCTGCGTTTGGCAAGTTATCGTGACTTAGCTTAGACAACGGCTCGACAGGAATTACCGCGTCTCAAACTCTCTAAATCGTAAGTGACATCTTGCCTTACGCACTACTACGTTAGTTTGTGTTAGGACATTATAGATTTGATAAGCTAGTACAGCATTTATTATTCCGGATAGCCATAACTTGTCGACGTGAGGCTGAAGTTATAGTACCACACGGGAGTGTTGAATTTAAGCTTAACCAACTGTTTATTTTGTGAATTCGCAATTTGTTTTTGTTGACGCTCTTTAACTTTTGCTATTGGATCCGGAAGCAATAAATCTAGTCGTGATTTAAACTCACGGTTAAAATAAAGTTTTGCTGCTGTTGCTTGAGTGGTAGTACTTAGCGTGATTCTACTGGATTCTATAAATGCATTATTACTATCCTGTATTCCGAGACCATCCGTTCTCGCAGCTTTATAGATTTTTCTTAAAGTTCTTGACAAAAACCTCTGATAGGCCGTTTATCCATGGCGAATAACTAGGCCCTGTTAGGTGGTGAATACCCTTAGATTTTAGCCAATCTTGAAACAAACTCGAGCACCATTGAGGGCCGTTGTCTGTAACAAGTACATCAATTAAACCGTATTCGTCAATGTGGGTATTCATATACCTATTACTTTTTCGGACGTGATGCTCTACATTTTGTGGACAAATGGAATTTTGCTATGGGCGTCAACCATGATCAAAAACATGTAATTTATCCACGGGGCCACAAATATCAGCATGAAAACGGGCATTTGGCTTGAGCGGATACTCCCAGGTGTGTTTATGACCTGGTATTTTGTTTTCTTTAAACTCTTGGCAATTGGCACAAGATTTTACTTTACCCTCAATAGCTGCATTCATAGAAGGCCACCAGATCTTAGCTCGTGCGAGACCTTTCAACTTAACAATTCCTAGATGGGAACTATGTAAGTCTTTTAGCATTTGTTTCTGCAAGGCTATGGGAATTATGACTCGGAATCCCGAAAATAATGTATCAGACTCTACTGTAATTTCAGTACGTCTAGTAAAGTATGGAAGTAAATCCTGGTCATCACAATGACTGGGCCGGCCATCGTGAATGTATCTAAATACTTTGCATAGAATAGGATCCCTACGATTTTCAGCAACTAACGTTTCATTTAAAACTGGTAAGTTAGAAATGGTTTCTAATGCTAATATGTTGTACTGCTCCTCTGCCTGTTCAAATTCTTCAACATTGGGAGGAGGAGACATGACAATGCATCAGCCGTTACATTTTCCTTTCCAGGGATGTGCTGAAAATCATAGGAATACCCGTTCAGAAGGACTGCCCAATGCTGAACCCTCGCTACTGCCATTTGGGGAATACCTTTTTTCAGACCAAAAATCCAAAGAAGAGCCTTCTGATCAGATTGAAGGATGAACTTTTGTCCATAGACATATTCGTGAAATCTCTTCACCCCCCAAGCTACACTTAAAGCTTCACAATCAAAATGGCTATAACCTTGTTCTGCCTTTGTTAATTTTCTGGAGGCAAAAGCTATTGGTCTGCTCTCACCATTTGACATTATATGCATAAGGCTACAACCTACTCCATAGGGACTTGCGTTGCAAACAAGCTTAAGCTTCTTTTTGGGATCATAATGCACTAGAATTTTAAACTTAACAAAAAGTTCTTTTACTGTATTTACTGCCTTGTCACAATCCTTCCCCCAGATCCATTTAATTTTGGGGCTTAACAGCCTGGTCACTGGGGCAAGAATATGTGCCAAGTTAGGAAGATACTTTGAATAGTGGTTTACGAACCCTAAGAAACTTTGTAACTCCTGTATGTTAGTGGGGTTAGGGGCATTTGTAATGGCTTCAATAACCTCTGGCAGGGTGTGTAAACCTTCAGCATTGATCATGTGACCAAGATACTTGAGTTCAGGCCATGATAACTTGCATTTGTCAATACGAAGTTTAGCCCCTGCATCTTGAAGTGCAGTCAAAAGTTGGTTTAACGATTCGTCATGGGATTGTCCCTTGCCACTGACCAAACTGTCGTCGTAAAACGGCATGCACTTAGGAGTTTTGTTAGTGACTTGCATCATAACGTGCTGAAATATTCCTGGACTTGAGGCAAGGCCTAAAGGCACTCTAAGCCATCTGAAAAGTCCTAGAAGCGTGTTAATAGTTAAAGCAGCTTGAGACTCTTTATCCAACTCAATTTGCAGAACAAATCCTTCAGATCTATCAAACTAAAGGTATCACTGCCTGATAACTGACTAAAGAACTCTGCGGCTGTGGGAACTGGGTCTACCTCTAGCTGAGGATTAACGGTGGTTTTATAATCTCTTATGACACGTATGTCACCGTTCGGTTTATGAACTATGACCAGTGGAGTCGCCCATTCAGAAGTTTCCACAGCCTCCAGAATACCCAGGCCAACAAGGCACAGGATTTCCTGGTTAACTCATTCGTTTAATGCAAGGGGGACGGGGCGAACTCGGCGATAAACCGGTTTCGCGTCAGCCTTCAACTGTATTTTGGCTTTGTATTTTTTGAATTTTCCAAAGCCGGGGCCAAAATCCTCTGGAAATCCCTCTTCAATCTCCTTAGTGTTAACCACAGATGGGTATAACTTAACTTTTTAAACCAGTTTAACTTTAGTTTGGAGATCAAAAAAAGCATCGTTTCCTACTCGAAAGACAGAAATCCAATCTTTGCCAAATAAGTTTGACTTATAATGTTTGGAAACCGTAGCATCTAAATGCTTGGTTTGGCCATTTACAGTTACTTCCAAGTTAACTTGAAACATGGCTAACTCCTTCCCTTCAGTGTACGAGTTTATAGAGTATGGGCTTATATTGTAATGGCACATTAGAAAAGTATTTGTTGTACCAGTCCATGGAGATGACTGTTTCATCAGCAGTGGAATCTTGTTCCATTAGTAACTCAATTCCATTCAGAGTGACTGGCTGGAATGTACCATTTAGATATTTTCATTTGGTTAATAACTAGCCTATAAGTTTGAACTGGGTCTGAACCTTGTTCAGTTATGCTGCTCACTCCGATGGTATTGTTTTGCAAGCGATAGTCCTGTACGGACTCCAAATCACTAGTTGAATCGTCAAAGTGGTTATTTATGTACCTACCCTCAGTTTCAGAATCACTAATTTCGTTTTTGGTAAGCAGATTAACTTTTTTGCGGTAGCTGTACTTGTTTTTACTCTTCCTTTTGGGAGTAAAACTCCGGGATGATTTTGAGTTTACTTTCGGTGCATTAGCACTAGGACTTTTCCTACAGACTACCTTTAAGTGTCCTTTGGTGTGACACCGGCCACAGATGTAATCTTAATATTTACATAGACTTTGCATGGCCATCGCGTCCGCAACAAAAACAAGTGATATCCGACCCTGGTTTAGGTCGAAACTTAGAAGTTTTGCTTCTTTTAGTGACATATTTTACCGATTTGATGGTTGAACGAATTTCTGCCTTGTCTGCCTCTGCAGATTCCAGAAACAGAGCAAGAGACACTGTTTCAGATAAACTTAAAGTTTTCTTTAAAAGCTCCATTTGTATCCTTTCTAACAAAATTCCATCAATGAATTTATCTCTGATCATTTCACAATTAATGTTCTTAATTTTGTCAAAGTCACAATGTTTAGTTAGAAGCTTAAGAGCTGAAACATATTGATTTATCGATTCCTCAGACTTTTGAGCTCTTCTGCAGAATTTCATTTTTTCGGACACTACAGAAGGAAGCGGCTCCAAATCATTTAGGATAGCTTTAACTAATTCATCATACGAAAAATCAGTTGGAACCTTAGGGGAAATAATATTTAGAATTTTATCAAACATCAACCTTCCCACTGATGCCATTAAAATATCCAATGTATAGCATCAGCAACTTTCTTTGCTCTAAAGAAATAATCTATACATGTTGAGTATTTATCCCACGTATCACATTCACATCAAACTCAACAAACAGGCTAGACGGTTTTGCCATATCGTATCAGTCTGTAACTTTAGCACTTAGGCTATTTAGGGTCAATAATTAAACAATTATTATTAACTGCAACGTCAACTACGTCGTTTGCTAAAGTAACGTCTGTAATGGCGGCTACTACAGGTGGTACACAATTTCACCTGCAACTGACATACTTATGTCAACCAGTAATAAGCTGTAACAAATTACTAACAATTTAGCAAATTAAATTACTAAATCCACTCGAGACTATAATTGAATTACTTAACATCTAAGCCTAATTCCAAATTCATAGCCTACCTAATTTTACAATTTGCTTACCCAAAAAGTTTCATAATTAGGATTAACACTGTTATTTAATTTACTTCTCAAGCAAAAAAAAAACAACACCATCGGCTTAAGCATGCAAGCCGAACAAGTTTCACTAAACTTAACAAGATAATTAACGTGAGAATTTCCCTGACCGAAATTTGCTCACTTGATCGTGTACTAAATTCGCCCAATCACAACCGACTTACAGTGATAATCACGCTGTAGCTTTCAAAAGCTACTGCGTGATTATCACTGTAAGTCGATGTTCATTGGCTAAATTTAAAACTAAATCAGTTAGGTAATATCCTGTAGCTTTCATTGGTCGACGCAGCGTAATGTTAAACCATGCAAAACATGGCGAGCGCTTTCCGAAGTTGATACTCTTTTGGCAGTCACTTGCTTCAAACGTTACACAGTTGACACGTTACGATACGTTTGTTGAATTCATTTCAAATAAAAGTATGTATTTTTCTACCAGTAACAGTTCGGAAGGCCTTTCTTTCGAAATACGCACTGTGTCGTTCATTTTCATAACCTAGCAACGCCTACAATCACACGTAGAAGCCAGTAGCGAAACCCGTTAATCCGCCTGTGTCGTTAGGCCTAATGTCAACGTAACCTAGCAACAAATTCTGAACACCGTTTTGAAATTTTGTTACGCTCCACTACAGTCTGTAGTTGATTGTTTTTTTTTATTTACTCTTGCAATTTTAGAAAAAATAAAATTATGTAGGCCCTACTGCATTTATTAATTTATTATTACGGAATTGTTTAAAGTAAAAAGTTTGCAGGTGTGCGCCAATGAAAAATTCTTCAGCGACGGCGAATATGATTTTATTCCTGGCGGCCGTAGTGTCAATTGGTGCACCGATATTTGGACGTCAGCACGACTTTTATAAAGTTTTTAAATGTTGCATACGAAATTTAGAGTGCTGAATACTGAAATATGACGTGAAATTCTCTAACTAACTACCCCGCGAGCTATTGTAAATTATCAAATTTTTTTCAACACTCGTGTTTTGGCCGATTAAACTCACTCGTGCTATTTATGGGCAGATAATTTCTGCCTAAATAGCACTTGTGAGTTTATAGGGGCCAAAACACTCGAGTTGAAAAAAATTATCAATAATTTCCTTAGCTCTTGGGATATTACGTATTATAATTTACCTCACACCCAGCAGTGTAGAGAAAAGGCACATCACTATGCTAAGGCCCAATTTATTTGCGTTTATTCTGCCAATCCTAATTATAGTACGATAGGTGAAAACAGCCGACGCGTTGCATCGGGACACAAACCTTGTAAAATTGTGTATTAGCAAAGTAATTTCTCTCACTGTTCTAACAAATCAGGAACGAATTGTTTAACTACAATTAAATTCGAACCACTCAAAGTTCCACTCATTCAAACAACGGTTTTAGCTTTAAGATTTAAATTAATTCTAATACCGGGCACTAAACTCTTTTGCCTAAATAGTGAAACTGCCAAGTCACCAAATTGGAGCACTGCAGATGGTTGGTAGGGGGAATAATTTACAATAAATCTTAAAAATACTCCACTGGGGTGGCTCGTCGCTGTTCCGGACTGTCCTGGTAAGTAGCCTATTGCGTGTGTTCCCCCAGCAGAATAACGACTAGAACACAACTTAACGGAAGCACAGGAATGGACATGTTTATTAGGCTACACGGCCTTTTATTATAAATGTCATGTGACACCAGATCATGTGTCACATCTATGGTGATAAGTACAGTTCAGTATTACATGTATGTATGGCACTCCTATAGTATGTTAGACTAGGTTGGGTTAACAATAGGAAAACAAGGATTGCTAATTACTGTGGTGCCACAAGTGACGACACCACAGCGTGTATAACTTGAAGTAAATATTTGAGACTCCCATGTAACTGGAGCCAATTGCAGATTTTTCTTGTACACAGTAAAACCTTGTTTTGCTCTCTCACCATATTATCGAGTTTGGTGACAATCCTGCTGCTCTGCCTGCTTCACAGTTTCTCTTAAATCATTCTCAGGAGGAATGAACGATTTGTTTACATTGTCATTCATCTTACATTCACTCCCTTCACGAAGATGATATCTATTGCGCTCATAAATTGAACCATTAAGAGCTTGAACAACGTACGTGCGAGGCTGAGGACCAACAATAATGACTGTTCCTTTGATCCATTTTTCTCTTTGTGAATGCCAAATCCAATTGGACTATTCACACTCAAAGGTGGTATGGAGTGTGTCTTTTCATCTCTATGTATGTGCTGTTTCTGCTGGCAGTTTCGAAGTTGATCTCTAATATGACGTGTTGGATACTTCGGCTTTAACAAATCAGGATGAGCTGGTACATGACTTCGTAATCGTCTTCCCATAGCATTTGTGCCGGCGATGGTAATCTTTCAAGAGGTGTTGAACGATAGGCCAGTAGTACTTCATACATGTCTGTTCCATCAAATGTAGCTTTGCGAAGGGCCAATTTAATCGTCTGAACAGACTGCTCAATGAATCCATTTGATCCAGGATACAATGGAGATGACGGATTACGACAAATATCCCAAGCTTTATAGAAACAACGAAGAGCTTCAGAAGTAAATGGCGGTCCTTTATCAGTAATTAATTCGTTTGGTATTCTAAACTTGCAAAACACTGCTTTAAAACTTTTAACAACAGCTGCTGCAGTAGTGTTGGTTGTAAGTTGTAACTCAACGTATTTAGAAAAATAGTCCGCAACTATTAAATAATGACAACCCTTAAGCCCAAAAAAATCCGCGCCACACTTTGCCAGGGACGCGATAGAATTTTTCTGTTTAACAGCGGCTCGTGAGGATTACAATTTTTGTGTTGCTGACATACTTAACAATCACTAATTTGTTTCTCAATCTGGGTAGACATATTAGGCCAGTATAATGATTCGCAGGCTTTATTCTTTCTAGCAGTAATGCCTCTATGTCCGACCATGCAAACGTTGAAGAACTTCGGCTTGAGCAGCTTGAAGAATTACAAAACGTTGGCCACGAAGCACTAAGCTTTTGTTAATATGCAACTCTTCTTTACAATGCCAGAATACTCTCGCAATTGGGACTACATTTGAAAGTATATTTGGCCATCCCAGTTGAATGTATTCCATTACAGTTCGAAGTTATGGATATAACAATGTGGCCTGTGACAGCTCTTTAAGCTTGCTATAGGTGGTTTCAACTAATAGTTTGATTTCATCAAGTGTTTCACTTTCATCCATTGGACACCAATCTGCAGGACTTGGTGCCCTTGATAAAACATCAGGCACAGTTAGCAATTTACCAGTCACATACGTGAGCATTATGTCATACCAATTCAACCTTAGTAAAAAGCGTTGAAGTCTAGAAGAAGTAGTATCATAGG
Source organism: Lithobius niger (assembly GCA_023313725.1). Classification (NCBI taxonomy): domain Eukaryota; kingdom Metazoa; phylum Arthropoda; class Chilopoda; order Lithobiomorpha; family Lithobiidae; genus Lithobius; species Lithobius niger. Next base: position 79,900 of record JAHWFP010263927.1, on the reverse strand, counting down.
GCTTTTCCCGGAGCCCTAATAGTGGCTTGTGGTTCGTCAGCACATCTACTTGGCATCCATGTGTATAGTAATGAAAACTTTCCAGTTCATAAACAATTGCGAGCAGCTCTTTTTCAATTTGTGAGTAACAAGTTTGTGGAGAGGTCAGCTGGGCCGAAACACATGCAACCGGTTTCTGTTCCTGGAGTATCACGGCTCCCAACCCATTTTGGCTCGCATCAACGGACAACACTAGAGGTTTCAGTGGATCGTAGGTAGCCAAGTTTGGCGCCGACAAAAGGAGTCGTTTAATAGACTCAAACTGTTGTTGTATTGTGGCATTCCAATGCCACTCATTTGCACCATTTAATAGTTGATGCAATGAGTGTGTAACCTCTGAAAGTGATGGAGCAAGTTTTCCAAGGTAAGTTGTCATACCCAGGAAGCGTGTCAGTTCTTCTTTGTTACTGGGTGTCGGAAATTCCTGAATAGCCTCAATCTTACGCGGATCAGCTTTAACACCACAGGGGGTTATTACATGACTCACATACGCAGTTGAGGTCTGCGCCAATTGTATTTTTTCTGGGTTGAACTTCAAGTTCATTTTTCTTGCTAACTGAAGTGTTCGTCTAAGCAAAGCATAGTGCTAATCAACCGTACTGGATCCAAGAATGGCATCATCAAAATATGGGTTTACTCTTGGTTCACTCTCAAAAATGTTATCCATTGCCTGCTGAAACTGTTCCAGTGCACAGCAACTCCGAACGGCATCAATAAAAAACAAAATCGGCCCAATGGTGTGGCAAAAGTAGTAAAATAAGAACTTTGCTCATCGAGGTGCAAATACGAAAAAGCATATTTGGCATATTTGGTGTATACTTTGCAACCATGCAACCTAGCCAGCTGTTCCTCAATTGTTTGAAGCTTATAATGAGATCTTTTTATAACCTTATTAAGTGGTCTTCCGTCAAGGCAAATCCTTAGTTTTTCTCCTTTATCAACCAGTGCCATACTGTTCACCCAGCCTGTCGGTTCCTCTACCTTGGCTTGCATGCGTTCCAATTCACCCCTGACTCGAGCTTGAATAGCAATGGGAATTTTTCGTGTCGCTGCAACATGTGGTTGAACATTTTCTTGAATAGTGATCTTGTAAACACCAGGGAGGAGTCCAACACCTTTAATCACATCTGAGAATTCTTGCAAAACACTTGCTGGTGTTTCACCTCTTGTATTATTAACATGAGTTTGCTGTTTTAGGCTACATACACACTGCACAGATTTAATTCCTGACAAACACTGGCACCCAGTATTGATTTAGACTGGCGTGATGTCACAATAAATCGCAGTTTATAGCTCTTACTGTTGTGCTTACATTGAAGCACATACTCTCCAATAGCAGGCACTAAATCACCTGTATACTTTAAGATATTAATTCTAGTGTTACTGATGGGTGATGTGAGACGCTAGCTATTAATAATAGATATTGGCAAAATATTTATCTGAGCTCCTGTGTCTAACGTGAAGTTGACAAAATCCTTAACAAGTTGGATCACTTCATACCATTCATCATTGTATCAGCATCAGTATCAGTATCAGTACCATTCATCACTGATAATGTCTAGAAACAACTCGCCCAAAAACTCATTGGCTCTCTGTCTCGTTTTAACCAATAACACCAGTTCATCCACTTGTTCATCCTCCGGCTCGAAAGATTGTTTTATTGTTTAATATCGTGTACTGCTTTTTGTTGTTTGTTCCTACACATTGCTGCCCAATGATTTTCAAAACCACATGCGTTACAAATGGATCCACATGCTGGACAAGCTTGTAATTTATGAAATAATTACCACTTTAAGGTGTTACATTTGATAGAATACTGAAAGTGATTTATTTGGCGTCGTTCATTTTGATGTAGAACCTAATTACTTGCGGTTGGTCTACACTAGAACTTGTTTTGTATTGATTTCGTGAGCCACGGTCTTGTTTAATGAAATCGAGCGAAGCAAGTTTTCTCTGCTCTTGTCATGGCTTTCCTTCATGTAACACTTTAGAATGATTTCTAGAAAGTTCAGCAGCTTTGCATTTGGAAATGACTTCCTCGAATGTAATTACGTCATTTTGAAGCAGCTGTCTTGAAGTGATTTATCGTAAATGCCCTGTATGAGGTTTCGTTCAAGAGCTGTCCCAAATTCACACTCTTCCCCCTGATGACGAACAGACACTAGAAATTGGTCAAATGTTTGATCCCGCTGTTGTCGTAGCTCCCAGACTACGAATGATACAACTGTCAAGTTTTTGTTTTTACCAAAATGCTTATTAAATGTCAACAGTACAGCCTGCAGTGTTATTGGTTTCTCTTTAGTATCAACAAGTTTAAAAGTATAGTATAATTTACTGAGTTCACTACCACAAATATGTAGAAAGAGGGAAATTTGCGTTTCCTCATCCTCTTTGCGATATTTCACTGCAAGCAGTCCATGCTTCGACTGGGTTGGTTCCACGGTCAAATGACGCTATTTGTTGCAATTGAGCTGCCATTACAGACTCTAGTTAATTCACAGTTTAATTAATACTCACAGTTTTTCTTTAAATTTATGATCCCATTAAATCCCTGTCCTGAACCATGTTATGTATGTTACAAGCATAATAATAGCAACCTAGAATGCACATGAATATGACAAGTCTTTTATTCGAGTCGGTATGCGTACATCACGCCATCAGGCATTAGTGAGTAGCGCACTCTAGTGCGAACGACCATAACTAAATGAGGCACTGATCTCTATTAATATGTAACACAAGTGAGCTTTTTAAAGCCTGTTCTGTAGAATATGGGGAGTGCAGTAAGTGTCTGTCCGATCATGTAAAGTAAGGGAAAATGTCCACATTCATCCACCAGAACAGACATTTTTGGATCGTCATTTCTGGCCACGTGACCGAAGACAGCTGCCTTGATAGATGATGCCTTCTTTGCTGACGTAATTTCCGGTCTCGCTACAAAGTTTTCGTCACCCTTTAAAACCATCATATTTCCTAAACCATCAATTTCAGAGCAAAATGGTTTTCTGCCCCCCCCCCCCCCCATGCCTTCTCCGACAAATGAAATCTTCCTCAGCCCACCTTTTCCCACATCCCCAAAGGTACATGACCCCCAACCCCCAATTTTGCGTACTACTCCATAAAGTAGAAAACACACGGGTTATATGTGGAGTTAGTCGTTGGATTATGCCTCACAAGTACAACTTAATCATGAGTTAATACGCTTTACGTAAGAGAAATAAGTAGGTTGCTGGAAATACTCTTAAAACATAAATTTGCCAGCCCTCCAGGACGGATCGGCTGAAATTTGTTTTTTTTGTCTAAGAAAATATAAATTATCTGTGAGTTTTTGCATTATGTTCTCGTAATGCTGCATTACATCCTAGAGCTTTACCATTATTTTTCCTGAGAGCCTTACACTTCTCGTCAACCATATTATTTGCTAAAGTTGTTTGGATCCTGTCAACTTGGTAGCCCAAGCGCGCATGCGTACGCTCCTCTTGTTAAAAGAGCTCACTACGAGGGCTTAGCATCCTTTGTTCTCGCTCGGTATGTCCTGAAGGTGGCTCAAGAAGAGAGGTAGGGTTGGGGGGGGGGGGGGCAGCAAATTTATGTTTTTACTGCCGACGAAAATATAAATTACCTGTTTTATTACAGTTTCCCCCTTTTGAGCATTTATTCCCCTAGAAGTTTGAGTGTTGTCTTCCCTGCCGGGCTCGTACGGTACTGCGCATGCGCGGGCTTGGGCCAGCTTATATAAGCTCCAACGCAGCGTCTTTTCAGCATCATTTCTCCTAGAGCTATCGCCAAGCGGGGTCGCTCTTCGAACATCCACTTCGATGTTCCGTACAGGATTCCACGTTCCATTCCGATACCGCCGTCCCACGGATGAATGTTACCTTCATTCCTACTTCAGTGGTGGCCGTTCCGTTCCCCACAAGTACGTCAATGGAATTTATTCATTCTGTCATGGACAGTTCCTGTTCGCCCGTTCCGTGCTCATCTTGCACTGAGGCCGTTCCTTTGGGATCTTTCCCATCTTCCGTTCCCCTTCCGGAGTCACTCAACACTTAGTCCTATGCTGCATCTCGGGTCCTGCGTTCCCGTTCCGCACCTCCCGTTCTGCCTCCTGACGGGTCCTCGCCACCATTACAAAGGACAGTCTTTTTTTTCGTTCTGGGTTCATCTCGTCCGATTCACGCTCCTCGTTCTGCTGTTCCTCACTGCTGCTGTTCCCCGATGCTGCTGTTTACCTTGGTTCTTGCCCAGGGCAGCTCATGTCATCGTTGCGTTCCTCATCCTCGGCTCCCTTTTCCACTGCGCATTGCTTCTGCACAGCCTTCTACGATTGGGCCATTTTACCGCCTACTGTCCGCTTTTGACTTCCTTTCCCTCCGGCATTAGGTACTGTTGTTTAAATCAAAGGGTATGATATCCCTCTGCGCCATCACCATCTGCGCATCCTACTGCACAACCCTCTTATCTGATACATACTTTGACGATGCAGTCCGCTCGTCTTTCTTCAGCCTTCGACCTATGCAGCTGTGCTAATCACACTGCTCCTTAACAGGTCCAATCCTCGTACCTTAGCCTGCTTTCTATTCGTTCCTACGTTCCTACGTGCCCGCGTCACTACGTTCCTTCGTTCCTACGTTCACTCAACTAACGTTCCTTTGAGACGTTCTCCTACGGCCTGTTTTGGCCTTGGCTGGTTTTGTGTGTCCCTCACACGTCCATTCCGGCCTCCACGTTTCTTTTTGCCACCAGCACGACCCGACCTGCACTTCTTTCCTCAAGACAACTCCATTTCGAACCGAATCTTCGGTCCATGACTCCCACTTTCTCGTTCCTCTGGAAAATTGGTTCCTCTCACTACTGCCTTCCTCAATTATAGTTTGTACACTCTCTTTGTTAAATTGATTCCGACCTCCGGCACGACCAGCATCACGTTCCTCATGTCATCCTACATTCCCCCTGCTAGACCTCGGTCTGGTAACGGGGGAGGGAAGGGGGGAGGCTTGCAACCCTTAGGAACACCAGCATCTTGTCACTGCTACAAACACCGATCTACCCCTCTCCTGAAAGGCCTGTTCCAACATCAGACCGACACTTTGCTCCCTCCAAGAATCCCATTCCATCCTCTGTTCCCCTAGGACAGGAGGAACTGGCACTCGACAATGCAACTAGCATTCCGATACTCTTGTCTCTTATCACCATTTCCCTGCTTCTGTTTCTGCTACAATACTGACGCCACTCATTCGAGTGAGCCAGGTTCGAATCTCGGAACAGGACTTCATAAAAAAAACGAATATTTCAGATTGAGCTTTGTTGACACGATTCCGTTGGTTCCCCATTCCGCCATTCCTACCAACTCGGTTTCATGATTACACCAATCATGTTATCCTTTCCTTCCACGGAACGGTCGTTCCTCACGGCAAGCTGTCCGAAAGCTTTTACTTTCAAGCAGCTATCTCCACTTGGCTACCATGCGCACCGCCTTTCAACCTTGTCTCCCACACCAGCTATGACGCCGTGTCATCCATCCTGCTATCTACTGCGTCGTTTCTCTGCACGATCCCTCGAACCTACATCCCTCGATCATCTCTCCTAGGGCACTCACAGCGCGTGGTCGCCCTGAGCATTCCTGTTACACGTTCCACCTCCACACATTCCGCATCATCAATCCGCGTACCATTACTCCTGGCACACACAAGAACCGCCACCATTCTTGACATCGATCAATTCCCCGTTCCCTCTTTGGAAGGACCGGACCAATAGGATATTTCCTACTGTCTCCACGGTTTCTCATCAGCCTGCGTTTCATCTTCCCTGTGACAAATACATGCGGCTTCAACGATTGCTTCAACTCTCGCCAATTCCGCGGTTCCTTTCACGGAACCGATTGACCCTTCATTCATTCCGGTGGCATTCCACCTCCGGTCCCCATTCCTACATTATTCTACGTTCCGGTGTCCCTGCATTCCTGTGGACACATTCTTCGTCCCTGCATTTCTAAGAATGCGTTCCGTGATCCTGCGTCCCTTGCTACGCCACTTCGGGCCATCTACTATACCGTTCTGATGTTCCGCTGGTTTTATAACCACTGGGGGTCGGCACCAGGATCTGCTGTTCCGCCCAATGCTGCTTGTCAGCTACACCTGCTGTCCACCTTCCTCCTGCAGGCAGTGTATCAAATGTCTTTGCTGCCCTTCACAACCTTCCACTTCGATCATCTCCAACCTACCTTGGGCTTTTCAGTTCCCAGTTAGGCCCTACACAGTTCAACGCCTTCTATTCATCACCAATCCTCTTCATCATTCCAGTTTGCTGCTACCTGCTCCTCTCGGTTATGGCCAGATTGTCCTACTACAGGTCTGCGTCCTGTCATCCCTCTGACAACACCGATGTTACTAACAACAGCAATCACCACGGTTCCCGACACTTAGTATCTACTACTCCCATTCAGGTCGTACACAGCACTCCTTTCTCTCCAACAGAAGGTTGCCTCTATTCGTGCACCCCTATTCCACCAAGGACGTGCCTCAAGGAGCCAATGGTTCCCTTCATGACCACTTCACCGATCTCGCCCTTCAAATTCTTCAATCCAGAGGACAGCACAATGTTCATGGGTATCTAGCTCCTAATATTCCGATACACATCTCTACCACTACGATCCCTGCGATTCCGCCTAGCGGTACCTTTACCACCTCACCAACCCCATGCGGACAGACTCCTCATGACTTGGAATCCAGGTCCTTTTCCTTGGAAACTCGACTTGTCAGCAATCTCTACACTGAACTCAAATGTTTAGCGACAACTTGCCCGCTTCCAACACAGAGGACTACTTCACCGCTTCCGCACCTTCCGGTTTTACCGTCCCGTCCCTCGAAGTGCTTTGTTCCCTCTCGTTCCACCTAGACAAGCAACGCAGCTTTCTCAAGGATGAGTTCAAGGCTAGATTTCAAGCATAGTTCATTCTCCGATCATCCGATTCCTTTTGCTAACTTTGGGGACGCAGGATCTTAGTTCCGCTTCGCCAGCAGTTTTGCTTTCCACGCCACTTCCGGAACCTACAACACAGCGTTCCCCCTGTAGGAACGATCACAGATATCTCTTCAATATGCTACCCTCTGTGCACATCCTTGCGCAACCTCCATCATGTATAGGTTTGCGCGATGCAACCTGTCTCATCTTTCTTCAACTCGCATCCGACGGCGTTGTGCTGTCCCAGACCACTCCGATCCTCCATTCTGCAATTAAAATTAACACCTTCGGCTACATTACTATCAGTAACAGGGGAACAGAACCAGCACGTTCCTCCCTCTACCAAACACCGATCCACTTCTTCCGTCCTCTTCTTGAAACATGCCCAAATCAGGTGCTAAAATACAGATTCCGTCTTTCATCCACCTCGCCATTCCCTCGTCTCCTCCTATGACGCTCCGTCTGATCCTGCCCTCCATCATCCTCTTTGATGATGTCTTCATCTTCTGGGTAAAAGAAGCTGTCACTTCTGAAAAAAAAAACCACGACTAAGATGAGGAACGACATAAACCAACATACGCCATACATCAAAGGTTCCAACATGCACTTACAAAGACCTTGCCTTCCATCTACAATCCGGACCCTACACGACCAGAAACCTTCATTCTGTTCCTTCACTTATGCGACTACCCAACGTTCCGTTCCTGGTGTCACGTTCATCATCATAGAAACATCCTCAAGTCATCTTTCTTCCCACAAAGTATGCTGTTTCGGTATACAATTCTGATTACTTACCTTGTACCCCTTTGATGTTAAGACCCTTGCATGTGGTATACAACCAATTTAATAACATAGAGCAACCCGCATTCCCCAATCTCACCTCTTACAACAGCCACTCGTCCTAGAGTCTCGCTGTCGTTTCAACTTGGTCGGCACGGTGAAATTGGTTGAGAAAAATAGGTGTGTCTTCATCGGGAATTAAATTTCCTTGGGGACGCCATCTCGTACACTGGGAGACTTAAACCTAGTCCTCCACCAGGTGACAAAGTCTGCTATAAAACAGGTAATATATTTTCGTCGGCTATAAAAAGACTAAATTGCAGGGCTCGAACCTGCTTAATTTTAGTTTTTATTGCCTACCCGAAAATATACATTACCTGAATTCCCGCCCAAGCATCCCCTCCATGAGCTAGGTTCTGGAATATGGAGAAATGATGCCGACAGGACGTCGCGCTGAAGCTTATATATGTTGGCCCAAGCCCGCGCATGCGCAGTACTGTACGAGCCTGGCAGGGACTCTCAAACTTCTAGATAATAATGCTCAAAAGAGGGAAAACTGCTATAAAACAGGTAATGGATATTGGGTAGGCAATAAAAACTAAAATTAAGCAGGTTCGGGCCCTGCAAGTTTAGTCTTTCTTACTGCCATGGGAAAGTATTCATTACCTGTGAATTTTTACCAGTTAGACCTCATCAAATTGGTGGTGGGCACCTTCTTGGCGGGTACTACAGACGGAAAGCTGAAGCCTGCACAACAGTTAAATAAATACACATGCAAACCTATTTACGTTGCCTTTTGGACTTATCGTGGGGAATCGAAGCCACGACCTTTGAAACCAAAGGTCGAGGTCCTACCGCTGAGCCAAACTAACATTCGTTTCACGTTTAAGTGTTCCATTCGTTTCACTTGAAGTGTGGCACGGCAGATAAGCATCCTCCAGTGGTGATTGGAAAGTGCCCTCCGGTGGCGATTGGAAAGTGTATGTTTGTATGTATATATGCACGTGTTAATGCCTATGGACGTTTGTTATAAGTCTTATATGTCAGTCTGTCTGAGCGGGGAATCGAATCCACAACCTTTGAAATCAATGGCTGAGGTCTTACCGCTGAGTCCTACACGGTGTCAGTATGGCTCAGTGGTAGGACCTCGGCCTTTGGTTTCAAAGCTCATGGGTTCGATTCCCCGTTCAGGCAGTCTGACACATAAATCCAAAAGGTAACGTAAATAGATTTTCATCTGTATTTCTTGGCGGGTACCCTAGGGTTCCAAAGCTACATCCCCTGGGGTCGCAGACTCCCTTAGCATTGACTGAAGGATTTTCCCGTGTTTGGGCTTTCGTTTTGAAAAGAAAACAAGTTGGAATACAGTGGAGGAGAAAGTGAGGCATTGATAGGAGCCGACCCGAATGAAGGTGAAGGGCATATGATAAGGAAACGGTTTTGGGACTCTTCACTGTATTTTTGTTTTGGTGAGTTTAATTTGCAGTTTTTTTAAGGAGGTTTTTTTTTTGAAGATTAGAACATATCTTCAGCCCAGAGGGGAAAAGGGGTTCGTCACTGACAAAGATTAAAGACGAAACTTTATTACTTCTTTTGTGGTGTGGCTCCGGAAGATTGCAGATGCTGATGCTTGAAAGGTGGATCAATAGTTTGATATTGAGGGCCTGTCTTGGTTATGGGTTGGATGTGGTGCCTGGTGAAGTGAAGATCAATTTGTGTGCCCATTCGTTGTGGGATGATTTGAAGAGAATTTGGAGTTTGTAGGTCAAATTTCCTTGCGTTGATTCGGTGAATGTTCCGTGATGGGTGAAGATCGGAATTGGGTGCAAGAAGATTGCAGAGATGGTTTGGTTGAAGGCGTTGATTGGAGGGTCATATTCTCTTCTCTTTCTGTAGAGACGGGAGAGCTGAATTAGAGTCTTGAGTACACAGATTGCCATGGCTGATGACGCTGATCATTTCTTGCCTGATTCCTTGGTGGTAAAATGGGTTGGTGTTCTGCCGCTCAACCCACTTCACTTCTTTCCAACACTTCTTTCCAGTTTGGAAAGAAGGAAGAGGAGTTTTGGCTGGTTGTCGGTTTTCTGGAGTTCGTCCAACGGTATGGGACGCCACAGAACAATGCTTGATTTGAAGATCCAAAGAGAAGCCCCAGTTGAACACATTTGAAGAGCTGTGCAGACACTTGATTATGAAAAGGATGGTGAGTTAGAGAGTGTTCATGTTCTTGTAAGGATGAGTTGGATTAGGGCGAGAGCCTTGTATAACTTGGGGCTCTGTGCGATTATTGTACAAAAACGGGATGAATGAAGTTAGTGGCTTTGCGAAGATCACACTTTTGAAAAGAGAAGTTGCATAGACTTCGGCAAACGCGTCATCATGAAAAGAAGTGAGTTTAAATGAGGTTTGATTACTTGCATGGTTTTTTAAAACCGAATGTTTAGCCCTTGGCTTTTGTACGACAGTTCAGGCAAGGGAGTTCACAAGTTTGCGGGGTTGTACAGGGAAGCAAATCCATGTGCATGGGTTTGAAGGATTTCTCAATGTCAAATTGCCAGAGAGAATAATTTGTGAATTTTGTTGAAGAGCACGCTGAAGTTGCTTTTGCCCAATCATCTAAGATTCTGTGGACTTTGGGGTGATGCGCACATCTTAATTTTGAAGGCTTCAATGGTGGAGGGGGAATGGGGTGGACCGCATTATTTTGGAATCGTTCCGGGGAATCGTTGCTGGTTGAAATGATAATCTTGGTTTCTCGAGTCAAAGTTTAGTGTTGATCAGTGGCCGGAAATAGCGTGGATCATAGGTGATTAGTTGAGTGCATCATCTTGGTGAAGGGTGGTATTCCTTTTTCTTTGAGGTTAAAACATGAAGAGGAGACAATTTCCAGACGTCTTGGGAGGACAGGTTGAAAGGTATTGGGTGTTCAGCTTGTTTATGAAGAAGTCGCGGAGGGGGCCTTCTTATTTTGCACAAAAGCATTTACCATGTTGCGATGGTGGATGTTGCCACATTGGTTGAGGGAATGGTTATTGCACTACCCGAGTACAAGATTTCCTTTATACTTTGCTACTTACCTGATAGCCGTGATGACTTAGTAATCCATAACATTTGTGAGTTTATCAGTAATTCCATGAATCGAGGGCATTCCAATATTATTTTGGGTGACTTTAATCTTTCGACTGCTGATTGGAATCGCTATTGTGCTAGTGATTGTTATCACAGTTTATTCTTAGAACGCTTGGCACCACTTGGGCTACGCCAGCTTGTTGATCAGCCGACCCGCGGAACTAATATCTTGGATCTTGTGTTCTCACATGATGAACGTCTGATCTACGAGGTAACGGTTGGTAACCACTTTGGGAATAGCGACCATTGTGTTGTTTATTTTCGTGTAAATTTGACTCTTCATGGGGGAAGAGTAGTTGGTAACTCGAAGGTAGCTAAAGAGCCCAATAGGATAAATTTTGACCAATTACGGACATCCCTTACCCACGTGAATTGGGATGATTTGATTTTTAACATACACCGGGATGTCGAACAGGCATGGGAGTGTTTTCAGAACATACTGGCTGAACACGTACATCAATGTCGTACCATCTCTTATAAGCGCTCGAAGGGTCCATTCTGCTTCCCTCGTTACATAATCAAACAGTGTGCCCTGAAGCGTAAACTGTGGAAGCGTTATAAAAGCAACCCTTCCCCGTCACTATTGCTAGCTTATAACAAAGCACGCATTCTTTACTCTCAGCAGGTTGAATCTTGGCATAGGGCTAGGGAGATCGCAACAATACATGAGGGAAATTATGCTGCTTTAAATAGATTGTGCCGTCAGAAAACTGCAACCTCGCGTGCTTTACCACCCTTCAAAATGGATAGCTCGTTTATTACAGATAGCAAGGAAAAGGCTGAAGTGCTTAGTAAAATATTTAGTGCAAATAATGTTATTGATGATGAGAACAATGCTTTAAGCTCTCCTTTACCATTTAATCGGCATCCATTCGAACCCTGTACACATGAGGCTTTCTCTGTGGATACTATTATTCGTGCTATCAAAAATCTCAGACCTAGTCATTCTTGTGGCCCTGATGAGTTTTCCGCATTTCTTTTTAAGGAAATCGCTTTCCAAATAAGTTATCCTTTGTCCAGGATTTTTACACTGTCCTTCGAACAGGAGTGCATTCCATCGATCTGGAGTTTGGCAACTGTTATACCAGTATTCAAGAAGGGATCTTCTTCTGATCCTCATAACTATAGGCCAATTGCCTTGACGTGTGTTGCTTGTAAAATTATGGAGTCAGTTATAAGGGATAATATTTTGAATTTCCTTGAGCGTCACTCCATTATTCATCACGACCAGTTTGGATTTGTTTCAAACCGATCTGCCACCCATCAACTGCTATTGGTGCTAGACCAATGGACATCTGACTTAGATATTGGTGTCCCATCTGATACTATTTATTTTGACTTTAAAAAGGCATTCAAGTCAGTTATACATCGGAAGCTTTTGTTTAAACTTCAGGAATATGGTATTCATGGTAACCTTTGGGGTTGGCTAGCTGCTTTTCTGCGCAACCGAAGGCAGCAGGTTGCTATAGGGGGGACTCTTTCTTCTAAGGTTCCTGTTCCTAGTGGGGTCCCACAGGGTTCAGTACTGGGTCCTCTTCTCTTCGTGATTTACTTGAATGATCTAACATTTACTAATGATAACACTTTTGGTTATAAATTTGCTGACGATTTAAAGATTGGGACAGCTAATGTTGACCAAACCTTTACTTCTGATCTTGATAAGGAAATTCAAAATGTGGTTAACTGGTCGCATTTATGGCAATTGCCTCTCTCTTCACATAAGTGCATTGCTTTCCATGTCGGCGTTAATGACCCTGGCCATGTGTTCAGCTTGGAAAATGAAACTTTACCATCAGTGTACGAAGTTCGAGATTTGGGAATTTGGTTTACCCATACACTTAAGCCTTCTGTGCATGGCCAGAAAATCAGTGCCTCTGCATTTCGACGTTTAGCAATTGTCAATCGATGTTTTACTTCTGGTAGTATTGCAACAAAAATTTGGGCATTCAAAGTTTTTGTTCGCCCTTTGCTCGAGTATGCAACCCCAGCGTGGTCCCTTTTCCTCTTGAAGGATATAGACTTAATTGAGTCGGTTCAGCGCCGGTTTACAAAAGGATTACCGGGCCTACGTGATATCAAATATGCAGACCACCTTAATATGACGGGATTAGAATTACTTGAACTTCGAAGAATTAAGTTTGATCTCGTCCTAACGTACAGGATTTTGCGTGGTCTTATCTCTGTGGACCTTCCCTTTTTTGATAGGGCACCAGTGCAATACACCAGGGGACATCCTTGGAAACTGTGTGTGCAGAGTTCACGTCTTGATTGCCGGCGTAATTTCTTCTCGGTTAGAGTCGTCCCAATTTGGAATGCCCTACAAGCTGAAACTGTTAACATGGATAATGTATCTGGCTTCCGCAGAATGCTTGATAAGAACCCCCTTCATAAATTTCTTAAGCGCCCTATTTGACTCTAATCAAGATTGTCTTCTATCTTAGGTGCGGTATTAGTGTTTCATCAACCTTCCGGTTCCTTCCCACGATTCATGTGTGGTAAACTCATATTATATTATTATTATTATAAAGTGACAGGTTGATTCTTAGTTGACTCATTCTTCCAGGTCATGGGGGTTGTCAATGTGCAGTCGTTCATTCTCTTCTGTTAGTTTGAGTGAATTATCGGATAAGGAAGCGATGAAGGTGTGGATTGGTTTTAGTTTGGTGCAGGGTTGGGAAGATTTAGATTTTGATGAGTGAAGCTCGATCTTGATTGTTCGACGTAGGAACTTGTTGTTGACAAAGGAAGAAGTTGAGGGCGAAAGGCTTGGTGACTGTGGAGTACGGTGGAATGAAAAAAAATTTTGAATTCTGTAATTTAATAGTGCGGGAAAGTTGTGTATTGGGTTCCTAATAAACTGTGTAAAATTTGGTTTTGATCGAATAATGCCTTGATCTGCCTTGATATTTGCAAGTTTCTGCCGTAAACATGGTTTTAATGCAAATTTTTGGAAATTATTTATTTTTAATTTTTTTAAATTTAATAGTGTGGAACGTTACCAGAAATTCTTTTCCTGTTTTTATGCCAAATTTTACTTTCTTTTTCCCGAGGATCTGTTCGCCCTAGCCATAAAAACAAAAAAAACCTCCATCGCAAAGCCGTTCAACAGACACACGAATTTTTTGACTAAGAAGGGTGAATTAGTTTTTTGTTTATGTTCTGCCAAAGAACTACTAGCAGAATCGTGTGCTAATAAGCTGGATGTCTATTAGATTCAATGCTAATTGCTTATTTTCAACTGGTTGGCTTCCCGAATTTTATTAACCTAGAGAAAAATTATTATTCCTGCATTAATGCTTAAATGTTCTATATTTAAAATTTTAAGTTTTTCAGATGAATGGATACTTCGTAAATTGGCGCCAACCGCATTGGCAAATTTTGGAAAAAAGATGAAAATGAAAGGAATTTTATTGTTCAAGACAACCACAATCTTAAAAATAAAAATAAAAAATTAAATTAATTAAAAAACAGGAGTAGGTTGCCATCACAAGACTAAAAAAAAGGTTTAAAAAAAAGTAACGATAGGCTGAAGGTAAAAAAAAAGCAAGCCACGGGATTCGAAACGCGGACCTCACGTATCTCAGGCGTCAACACTACCTACTGCGTTATACTCACAAAGAAATAAAGCCACTTTCGAATCACTTAGAGGCTATACTATTCTGATCTGGCGGGAAACCTTTTGTCTATTGCAGAGAGCTGTTTTCGTTAATAAACCAAACGTGTTCTCTTCAAACGTCTCACAAACACTTAAGACATGAATTTGGTAATGTAGCATGGTTAGAACCACAGTCGGTCTATTCCGACACTTTTTGCATATTGCGGGAAAAAGCTCGTGTGACGTCACACTCTATGCGTAGGCACCCCACTGACGTCACGTTTTTCTGTGATCTGTGGATCCAACATGGCCGCCATTTTCGATCTAAAGAATCGACGCAACTCGGAACTAACAAAGTAATGAATACTAATTATAAAACGTAAGTTGGACCGCTCCGAACGTAAAAAGTGTGTTCGTGTGTATTAAGCTACCGAATTCCAATCGACAATATAACTGAAAATGAGCACTAGTCGCCGGACGGCCAGCGCTAGCTCAAAATGGTAACTATGGTAACGAGTAAGTATGGCTTCTATGCACGACCCCGGCGGCTGATAATAGCGTGAACCGTCTCAGTTGTTCTTCTTTGGTCTCAACGTCTGCGCCAGCTATTTTTCGATGCTTACGGTTGTTTATTATTTACGAGGACAAGTCAGTTCAAGCTGTAGGCCTACGGGTTTATCGGCAGTTGTTTTACACCAAACACCGCTTCGGTACCAGTCCAACAGAAGACCACCACCAACCGAAATTTTGAGTACGTAACTGGCCGGTGTTTTAGCCATAAAATGCTTGATCAACGCATAGCTGCATTGCATTATGTTCTTTTATTATTTGGTTTCCTAATAAAGTTGTTAATTCGTCATCATATAACTCCTATCCTGTTACCGAGGGAGACGGGGGTTGCGAATTGGTTGCAAATTAGTCTGACAACTAGATTATTTTCTGCCTTCCACACCGTTTGGTGCGTGACGTTATAAATTTACTAGCTCCCCCAAAGTACAAAAAGTTCTCTATTCAGTTGTTCCCCCCCCCACCCGACATATCATTCATTAGTATTTTACTTTTTTTCAGTTCTACCTCTCCACCAACTCACCCCCCCCACCCGTGCAGTGCAGTGGCAACCCGGACCACTGCACTGTGACTGAGGTTGGCGCTAATGACCAAGCTGTCGACGCGCCATTAAGCCTCAATCCCCCCCCCCACCAGTTCTTTGCAATTGGCAACGTCATTCAGTGTCGTAAGTCAATATTTTCTCTGGGTAGGGCCCCCCCCCCCCC
>JAHWFP010263927.1:47947-64023 GCA_023313725.1 Lithobius niger | reverse complement strand
CCCCCCCCCCCCATTCATTAGGCCAGTACGGTAGAGAAGTTCAGGGAGGTCGTTTGATTTTAGGGAGCACGGACTCAGCACGAATACGATGAGAGGACTTTTGTGAAAGATGTGGCAGTAATACAGAAAAAAATAAAATCTGTGATTGTTGAGGTCACCTGTTGATTAAACAATGGTTCGGCTGGTATTTTAATTATCCGTATTAATAATGTTGTTGGCTAAAGCCTGCTGGGAAACACTTGTTTCTTAACCACCGTTTGAGAAACGACGTAAATGTCTTAAGGGCTCCACAAAAACAATACCGTTTAGCATCATGGTAGGTAGACGTAATACATTGCGCTACGCAACTCAATGAATTCGTAAAACTCTCACGCACATGCGCACAAAAGTACGCATAAAATCAGAAGCTTCAGTGACGTCATTTGGCAGGAAAAAAAGATAATGAGCTCGGGAATGACCAACCTTTCCTAATACTATCGTTCCACTCGACCTTGGTTAGAACTAGTGTGTGTCTCGTCGAATTGTAGTATATTTTACTGACTGTGAAGAGAGCCACAATCCATCCATCCACATCGTGCGACCTCCGGCCCTCAATGAATTCAAAATATAAATAACCTCGGTGGTCCTCAGTGAATTCAAAATATAAATAACCTAACAGGTTTTTTTTAAAGGCTTAAAACAAAGGAAGAAAGATGATGTTCTTAGCTAAATAGGCTTACATTAGCAATATTTCTGCAATGTAAATAAAATTATTTTAAAGAAAGACGACAGCCAAGGTGGCTGCTCACTGAGATAAATACCAACGTGGCTACCCATTGAGACAAATACAATCTTAAGAAGCCAAGTGAAGGAAAAGAATTCTTGGTAATGACCAAATCCCAAAACTAGAACGGAATTGGTCCTATTTACAAAAATTGGTATTGCTCGCTAGATGCAATGGCTGTAGAACTTGAAATAAAATAAAATTGAGACCAGTATGAATCATACTGCGTGATGACAGCTAAAAAGAACAGGAGGACTAGTCAAATATCGTAATGTATATGGATAATTAAGATTTAATTAATGTTTCTAAATTTTAATAGATAAACGAATAAACACGCTGGAGCCAACGTTTGTTTATTTAGAGTTAATTTCGTTTCATTAGTTTCATTAATTTAATTTCGTGGTGGCTGAATGGTGGTAGAGCTTAGCTTAGTTACCTGGAGAAGCTGACCTGGCAGTCGACTTGAAAGGGAACCCCAGCAAAGTCCATTTCAGTCTATGCCGATCATGCTAGTGTATACAAGAAACTATCAGGCCTTCACTGGCTATGAAACCTATTCTGAACATTATCTCGACTTCTTTCCTGTTTCCAAACTTTGTTTTGTTTGCTAAATGACAACGGATGGCCGAGTTTGAAATGAAATAAATTTTAGACCATGCAATGCGAATCATATTGCACGAAAATAGAAAGAACCAGAAGTCTAGTCAAGTTAATTATCGCGTCATACAGATAATTCAAATGTATTAGTATGTGTAAATGTTAATAGGAAAATACAGGGGTGCCTACATTTTCTTAATACTTGGCTAATATTTACAAGTAATTTCGTTTCACTAGTTTAATTAATTTCATTTAGTTTCTATGGTCATCATGGCTGAGCGATGGCCTAGTTGCTGAAGAAACGGATGTGGTCTATTACATGAAGAGAACCCTAGCAAATTCCCCACCAGTCACTGCCCACCAGAGTAGTGTAAGCTATTATTAGGCTTCTTCAGCAGCTATGGCATTGATTTTGGTATATGCAGGGCGTTATCTCGACTCCCTCCTCATGCTATGATCGCGCTATCGTTTTCCCTTGATCTAATTATCAAGCCGTAGTTCTAATTAATCGTATAGTACTCGGATTTTCCTATTGTCAGGGCCTATCGAAAATAAAATATGTGGGTGTGTGTGCCAGAAATTGTTGACTGGAATTTTTTTTCTGTTTTTCATTCAAATGTAATACAACGGGCACTTTACTGAAAATATAATTAGTCAGCTACCATTAATTATACCAAAGTTAACATTTTTTTAGGCTGTTCAAGAAACTATTTACAATTCCATTTTCATGAGGCGCTCACAAACAATACTTTCTCTAAAGCAAAATCATAAAATAACGAAAAGGGGTGAAATCATATAAAAACCACATAAGCGTAAGGGGACCCATCAAATTTCGCAAATAATGTAGTGATATCAGAGCCAAAATGGCTGTCACCAATTTTTCGTCCCAACACTGATCACTCAACCTTCTCAATATTCAAACACTCAACACATCGGTGATAGAGTGAACACGGTCTGACCACAAGCTTGCTAACAGCCATTTTGGATCTGATATCACTACTTTACACGGAGAAAATTTTTGTTGCCCTTATTGGGTTTTTGTATGATAGTACTGTAATATTTGAAAAATTCAAATATCCTTTGACATTTTTTAAATAAAATAAAAAAACATCATGAACCCAGTTTATTAACTAAACATGACGCAATAAACAGGGAACATGAATATTATTTACAAATGACCAGTATAATTTTTTTTTTAAATAATAATAAAGTAGAAAATCTTACTGAAATTCTCTTGAAGATAAAAGGGTAGTTTCGTACACAGCAGATTTTAGAAGTACAAATACAGAAATTTTTTTCTTTCTTTCTTTTTAAACTTTAAAATACACGAAACAACAATTACAAACCGTCGCTTTCAGCATTTAAGAAAAAAATAAAAGTTTATAATTTATAATGTATACCTTACCACTAGCGTATTGCAACAAAGTGTTTAGCCACTACGGTAATTAAAAAAAAATTCAGAGGTTATTATTGCAATTTGGGATAGAATGCATATCCTTTTTGAGGAAGTAATTAAAAACTTACCCATGCGAGTTGCGAATTTCACTCAACTGCACTATCAAGAAGGAAAAAAGTAATACTAAACTTTAAATGTTTCGAATTATTTTTTAAATCGTGTAAAATGCTGTATACTACGTTAAGTTGTATTCTTTAGATATTTTGGCCTTAGCAAAATTAAAATAAACTTCCAATCCAATAAAGCTATACAACCTACTAGCTGCTAAACTATATAAAAAAAATCTCTCATTATAACGTCATTAAATCTAAGTTTACGTTTCAGGGGTGCAAAATGTCAGCCGCATGTATAGGTTGAAAGAAATGCATTTCATTTATTGTATTGCCTTTCATTGCTGGAGAACTAAATCATATTAAAAAATAAAATTGGTAAAAGGGGCCGCCAAGTTTCGAATGGTTCGGCCCTTCAAAGGAGTGACATCAACACACCAAACATTCGCCAAGTTAATCGCACCGAATAATAGTTCAAAGGTTAAATGAAAATTAGAATATTGCTACTTTCGGTAGCAATGTTCAAGTTTTCATTTAACGTCCAAAGTATTATTCGGAGTGATTAAGTTGGCGAATGTTTGGCTGTATTGATATCACTCCTTTGAAGGGCCGAATCATTCGGAACTTCGCCTCTTTTACCAATTTTTGTTTTTGATATGATATCACTCCTTTTTTTTTATTGTGTATTGACTTAACTCCACTACCGTTCAGATGAACGTCAACAAGAAATTGGTTTCCAACACTTTGCTACTATCTTTTGCCTATAGGCCGAACCATTCTCAACTTGGCCACCTCTTTATAGGTTTTTTGGTTTGGTTTTAATTTTGTTGTAATTTGATTTATTTAGTTAGATTTGGTGTGTTGATATCACTCCTTTGAAGGGCCGAACCACTCTCAACTTGGCCTCTTTAACAATTTTTGGCTTTTTTTTTACAGTTGGTTTATTTATCGTGAATTGGACGTGAATACAATTTCTTTTCAACGTTGTTTAGATTTATCGTGATACACTAGTGTGTTTCTAGGTACGCACGTTAGTATACACGTTCTCATTGTCCGAACTTTGGCCGTACAATGGTTATAACAATATTTTCGTACTTAAGCCCTCTCCCACGCCATCCCCGTTACGCCCCCAGCCTCCAAACCATCAAAGGTACGCAGTTCGTATTGTACTGCACCCATTCGTCCAATTTCATAGCTGGAAGCCTTCCCGTTATCTCAGTATCGATGAATAATCATCCTATGGGATTTAACATGGGGATGAGCGGACTAGCTAGCTAGCTAGTAGTAACACATTTTCTAAATTATTGAGGGTCAGATTTTGCATTGAAAGCAACTTAGCTGGCATTCCTACACAAGTTAATTTTTGTCAGGTGGGTCATTGCTCTCGATTTCAACACAATTTAAGCTTTTGTACCGCATTATTATTTTTCCCCAAGTACCTGAAATGTGCCCAACTATGCTTCAGGATAGAAGACACTGACGCTATGGCGTCGCGCTACAATGGTTTACAACCTCGACAATTGAATTGCTGTGATGTTTGTTGCCTAACTTGGCGTGACACACTAGCGTGTGTCTAGATTTCTCTTAATAGTCGTTGTTTACCTATTCAACGTAAACAATATCTCATTGTTAGTCTTTCCTTAGGGCTTCGGGCAGATGAACAGGAGTGGTTAACGCTCGTTAAATCCTTTAAAATCCTTCGATGATACTATTGTTGAACCTTGCCCACCGATTATGCTTGGTTTACTGGTGGCATATGGTGAATTGAGTTTTAAGAAGGTTAGACTGAGCACTTGGTGTTATAGGCCTGTAAGCTCAAGAGTCAATCAATCAACCTATTATAACAATACTTAAATACCAGCAATGAACTTCGTTGCGTGAAGTTTGATTGTTTCAAATACTCATCTTCCTCACTATAAGAGGAGCGGTTTTTTTTGCTCAGTTTTGTACACGGATTACAAACAAAAACTTCAATTGTGCCGTAAAAATGGAGGTTATATGATTGACTTTTCACTTGCTAAAATGTACACGGATAAAAATTTGTCGCGTGCAGATTTGGGACTCTGCGCGTGACAAGATCGTTACCTAACGTTGGACCGATATTCAACCGAGCCGATCAGCCACCAAAGACACACAACCGAGCTGCATCCAATTTTCTTCACGCCTGCCAGACTCAAGCTGCAAATTTCTGTGAGTGTTCAAACAGTGTAAACATTTTTTTTCTCAGTACACGCACGAACCGTAAAACTCCAAAAGAACTCACGTGGGACACCGATTCAAGTGATTATTAAAATATCGATCAGATAATATGAACTCTCTCACGGGAGCGGCAGCGAAGGACTTTCATAATATACACCAGTGCCGCTCTGTGATTAACACTTATCCCAGCAAAGCAGGTGAACAATAAAGAATTTTACAAACATTCAAGATTCAAAAAATTAGAAGTACTCAAGAGAAGAACCACACTAGTGTGAACAGTAATTAATTTTGTGTAATTTTGTATTGCTCCACCACGCACATCGACAACATGTCGAATCTCACAAAATATTAAATCTATTATTTTTTCCCACCATAATGAAAGGATTAGAAAGTCAGTAATCTGTTACAAGCATGTGTGTTATTTAAACGCAATTAATTTTTCCAGCATAATGGTATAGTTCCGGGAGAATAACATTTCGTTCCATTTCCTTGTAACGACAAAAAATAGCGTCTTTTCGTAAACAGGAAAAAGAAAAGAGCGACCAACACGGAAACGCCCTGCATGTGGGTTTACCCCCCCTTATCCGGCCCAATCACTGAGGGGGAAGAAAGAGAAAAAAGAAGGGAATAATTGACCGCATTTTTAAAGAACGGGAAAAAATACATTTCCGTGGTTGTTGTTATTTTTAGCAAACACTTCCCTATAAGATTCGGCCTTTCCTTCTAGTAAATTACTGACCCCTACAAAAAAACAGAGTCAATACCTTTTCCCGTTCCCGACCTCAAATAGTAAGCAATCTACGTCATTCTCCCCCATTTTAGATAAGAAACGCCCCTTGCACCATTCACCTAGTTGCTGAAAAGCATTATATAATATACCAAACCCCACCCCAAGTCACGTGAGGATTTTTACCCTCAATTTTAGACGATTCAATGTACAAAAAATACTTGGTCACCTGGTTCGAATCACGACCCTTCTCTCTGATATGTTCACATGTATGTCACTGGGCGGGGAATAATGAAATAAATATATATTGGTTTAAAACTTACCTTCAGGGCATCCAGTGGCCAAAGAGTTGAAACTCCATATATACTGGCACTTTTCAGTCAGTAATTGCCTATCACCATCGACCCTACAGCAATGTAGTCTTGGGTCTATCGCCAGCTTCTCGAAAGCAGATTGGCTTTATTCCAACACTCGCGGACAGTCAGTTCACTAGGCTCTCTTTACTGTGTGAGACCCACTGTTTATCTCACAGTCAAACAGTATAGAGCAGCTACGATTGCTTAAAGTTTTAAAGTTAAAAGTGTGAGCAGATACTCCCAAACTTAAGGACGCCAGATCGACTCTTTGAGCCACGGAGGGACGCCGACTGAGAAAAACCATACGAAACTGATAGCCACTAAACTACTGGGTGACGGTAAGCGAAAAAACTTGTTTTTGCACTGAAGGTGTAGCTTGAGCCATTCAAGACATTCTTTTGAGAAATTAATTGTGGAATCGAGGTAAATTAAATTGATAACAGATTATTTACGGGTGATTCATATCGATTGTAAGAAACTTAATGTAACTTTAAACAAGGAGAGAGGAAGGTAAATTGTTTTGAAATTAAGTAAGGAATAATAGTCATACGTTTTGACTGAAGGGATAGTCTTTCTATAAAGTACGATATATTGCACATTAGCCATCCATAGCACTGAACATGTTTATTGCCTGTTGTCAAATGAGTTGAATAATTACCTAACGAACTGTAAATTGAAGTACGAATTTCAAAACTGTTAATAATAAATAATTTTATTTTGTGTAAGGACTAGTTGTTTCTTTTGTGCTAATGCTCTGGTAACACCTGTCCGGAAAACCCCATTGAGGACGCTGCAAAATAGGAGTCATTAGTTTAAAAGTTATTAAGTGTTTGGTTTGAATGATTAAGCATTGGTGCTTTCCCTTCTTGAATGAACTTCGCGAATGAGAGTGTGTTTCATTGTGAAATGATAACAAATAAATTTTCGTATTAAGAGTCCTGAAGACGACAGATAGGTGGCGCTGCGAATTTAACAATTGGAATAATAGCACGCTAGCAAGTAGCTACGCAACAAATTAATGATTTTTAATTGAAATAATCAAATGCACAATTGAGAAAATTGCATCTGTTTAGGGGCTGTTGTGCTTAACCAATCACATATTTAAAACGTAAAGCACAACAGCACCTAAACAGATGCAATTTTATCAATTATACATTTGATTATGTCAATTATAAATCATCAATTTTTATCCGTATACATTTTAACAAGTGAAAATTCAATCATATAACCTCCATTTTTACGGCACACTCGACGTTTTTGTTTGTAATTTAGTATGTTGACCTTACATCTATTGGAATGTCACAGAACGATCTTTTGAGTTCTAGAATTGCATTCTATAGGTTTAGTTTTTGTGTTTTGACCATGTTTAAATTTTTTTCTTCCACTTGATAACGACCCCGATCTAAAGAGCGAAACGGAATTTTACTCTCACTTAATAGCTTTATTTGCTCAATTGCTACTGAAAGCACGTTCTGTTTACTGCTTATTGAGGAAAAAATTGTCATCATAATAATTTTAGAAATCATGAAAAAACACCATATTAGACAAGTTTTTAATACTGGAACACCTGAAATATTCATTTGTAAACAATATAAAAAGACCTTTCTGTTTGGTAGCATACAACATTTATGTAAATCGTAACTGGCTAATGAATAATATAAAACTTTCTTGAAATGGAATCTTTTTATCATTTAAAAGGTAACAAATTCAATAGTCCATGATGGCATCAGGTCATAAAAAAATGGCACATACACCAAATTGTGTCCAATTTTACTTTGTTGGTAAAAGAATGAATTCAGCGGTGATTTCGAACTATTTACAGAGTTCTTTTTATTGTAAACTATTATCTAAAACAAAACCCACAAGGGTGAAAGAAACTGCCAAGTTTCAGCCAATCAAAGTAGTGATATTAAAGCAAAAATGGTTGCCATCAATTGCTACATTAGTTGCCAAGCTAATCCCACTGTGTATTAGATCTAAGGTTAAATCAAATCCTGACCATTGCTTCTATCGGTAGCAATGGTCAAGTTTTTGAGTTAACTTCTGAGGTAATAGTCGATGGAATAAGCTTGGCAACTCATGTAGCAACTTGGTGGCAGCCATTTTTGCTCTGATCTCACTACTTTGATTGGCTGAAACTTGGTGAGTTCTTTCACTCTTGTGATCTACCTCTAACAACGTCAAAAAGTTTAGTATAACAATCAAGGTACGTAACGAGAAGCAACACGACATAATTTGGTTTACCAATATTTAGAAAACCTGCTTCTTAAAAAAGATGCTTATTTTCTACTTGATTGGATCCTGTGCTCACGATCAGCATTGCTTTCAGCTCTTCTTGCTGAAAACAATGACGCCAATCTCTAAAAGACACCAGCCTCCTAGTGATCAAATTCACTTCAATTCAGTTTATTTAAAGAAATAACCTAAGCTATCTGGTCATCTCTCCTACTGATCTACGTCTTTGCCACAACAATGTTTTCTGGCTAATAAGTGCTGAAATGATAAGCTCATAACATGTAAGCATTTCACAATCTACTATTCGTAACAATACAAACAATGGTCATAGAAATATTCTGCACTTACCACTGCAAGGGCACGTGCTTGTAGCTGCAACCCTCATACGATTCTTTACCTGGATGTCGAAATTGAGATCTGTCAATTTGTCTTAGTGTGCTGTACAAAATGTCATTATACCCTATGAGAATTTTCATCGGAGCCATGGCCATTGCTAGCTTGTTAAACAGTAACACAAAATCAGGGATATTGAGAGAAATTTTTATTAATGTTTTCTAGACACTCGCCGCCAACTAGGTGTTATTATTTCTCGTTATATGGTTAAGTGCTAACCATATAAGAAGAAATAATTTCACCTACTTGGCGGCAACCCACTAGCGTGTGTCTAGATAATATTAATAACTACAGCTTAATTTGTGGGGCAAGACAAAACGAGACGTTGTACTTTCAGCCTCATTTGGCCTTATCCACTACGAGTCTCTATTTCGTCTCATATTTTAACCTGTTGGTCTCGGTATTGGACAAAACACTATTTTCAACTTCTACGGTTATCTTAAGACGTAGAGAACAATTTTCCTACGTAATGCCAAATATTACTTACATACTTCAATCGAAGTGAGCACAAGAGCCATTTCAGGAACCTGTTCTACCGAAATGCACAAGGATGGGCTGAATCCAGGATTGACCACTGATGTCCAGCATAAAAACCAGCATAATAATTTAATGTTTTTTTTTTTCCAGTTTTGACCAATGTGGCTGTGCACAAATCAGCTAACCAAAGTACAACTGAAAATGATGCGGAAGCGAACCGAGCAATAGACGGAAATCCCGATCGAGATTTCTACGGTGGAAAATCGTGCTCAAATACGGCTGGGGGATCAGATAAGACACCTTGGTTGAGGGTGGATCTCAAAATGCCATATAATATTCAGCATTTACGATTGCGGACCCGAAGTGATTGTTGCGGTAAGACTATGTTTTCAACATCTGCTAATTTCCGTTTTTCATTTTGCTTAATTTTTAATTCACTACTAATTCAGTGAAACGTTTAGACCTCACTCGCTCCCCTTTTTCCTGAAGTAGAGCAATTTTTCGCCTACTGTAACGGCTATACTTAGCGGTAGGACTTTGACCTTTGTTTTCAAAGGTCGAGGGTTCAATTCCAGGTCAAGCATTCTGACAATTAACTCCAAAAGGTAACGGAAATAGATTTGCATCATTATTTATTTACCACTTATTAAACACAAAATGTTGATAGGATACTCCATAAAGAAAATAATAGTATTAGGAGGTTTGACTTCAGTATAAGCAAATAGCTCAGAAGTTACAAATGGAAAACCAGTTTTGGATGTCATTTTTGGATGCCCTATTGGATTTTTTTCATATATTAACAATATCACCAAACTAACTGTGAATCCGAAAGTTAAAATCCGCAGCACAGTCTTTTTAAAACAGAAATTAATTCTTTGTACTGGATGCTATCAGATTGGCTGCAGAACCAAAAATATTCTCAGAATTGAAGTCCTGTTTTAAGGTTTATGAAATAATATGGAAAATGTGACTCTCTTCTGGCAACTCGGTTGGGTCCTCTTAATAATTTCTTTCTTCCAAAACTCCATGGCTCTGGACACCTGAGTGAGCAGCAGCTGTTAGGAACACTAAATGGGCATTTTGGGAGTCAAACATTCTGGTTCACTACGACCCTACCCTACCACTAAAAGTGGTCTCCCATCAGAGGTCAAGTCTCTTTGATGCATACCGCAGCTGACGGCACTGATAGGCCTATAGGATTTGTAGACCGAATATTCAGTAAAGCCAAGCTTAATTGTGACCAGTTCGATTCGGTGTGAAGTGATATAATCAATACCCATATGGAAGGAAGTTTATATTGCAGACCGATCTAAAGGCTTTACTTTGGGTGTTTGTCAATAAGGTAGGTATTCCAGCTATGGCGGCCGCGTGTATTCAGCGGTGGGCACTATACCTGACTGGCTATCATTTCGAGTAGATAAAGAAACTTAACCGCGGATTGTTTGTCCAGAATGCCACTGCTATAGTAATCTCCTTCTAATGAAAATGTATCGGGTTTTACTGTTATGAACCGAAAGGCCATACCCATTCTGTTAGATCAGTTGAAGAAGTTTATTGTTGGCGGAGCGAGCGAGCGAAGCGAGCGAAGCGTAGCCTATAACGGACACCAAATTGCAAAATGTTGGTTGGTTGGTCCGTTGGTCCGTTGGTCTGTTGGTTGCACATTTTTAGTCTGGGTGGAGCCCAAACGAAAGATCGGATTGGAATGAAATTTGGTACAACGCTTGATACCCCAAACAGTATTGCTGAGACAAAATTTGACGTAAATCGAACAATTATTACGGGAAAAATAACAAATTTTTGAATTTATTTCTAACACTCGCCATTGTAAATTTGGAATCGTGAATAGTTAAGGAATTCCGACGAAGCATACACAGTGCTGTTGGTAATCAAGTGAACTTTAAAAAAAAAGCCAAAATAAATTATCGTAGCTTCCTTACAGCTAACATTCTTTTTTGACATAAATCAACGAAATAATAACATTTGATCATAACACTTTAACCACTAGAGGAAGACAAGCAAATGGGAAACAAACCAGAAGGATTCGTTAACGACTCACATTCGTTTCATGTAAAAAAGAATGCTTGCAGGAATTCAGCCAACATTGCAACCAAAGTGGCGTTGACGCTATCAACGGGAATCTCAAATTTGAAACATCAAATCGCCGCTGCAGGAGGAAACCGTTCATATAATACGACAGACACAGCAGACCACGTATTTATATCACAACACAGAACAATAATTTGGCTTCGTATTGTAATTTCAAGATTTCTAGATTGCTATGGAAACTACACTCTCCATCCCATGTTGCCAGAATAAATAGGCCTAACATCGAACCCAATAGGCCTAATTTCTCTACTGTTGGCGCTTACGAAACTAAAACGGGACTAACAATTTGGCTTAAAATTAGGATTTAGAATTATTTAAATTCTATGTTCACAGCCGAGCTAACACCGTCTGATCAACAATTGCAACAATTGTAATAATTCCAATTAAAAAAAAAAAAAAATTAGCGTTTGGCGTTGCAGTACGTGCCAGAGGTGTGCGCTTCCCCATTGTCGTAGAAGGCAGCGTAGAGAGCCGCGGATGTTTCGAATCTTTTGATTGTTGTGAAGTACTATCGTTACTGGTGATTGTTTAGCTTGCAATTAAATGCTTGCTTGGGGTTGAAGCATGGCAGCCGATGTTGATGTGCTCCTTCAGGAGCTATGGAAAAAGAAAGTGTTATCGGACAGTGACATAAATCTTGGGGTGGTCACAGATGAGGTCTTTGCTCAAGTGATGAGGGAAGCTCAAAAGCGTGGTATTAGCGAAAGACGTGTTAGAGAATTTGGAGTAGATACAGTGCCAAAATCCAGAGGTAAACAAGATGGCGGGAGAGTCATGGCAACTGATGCAAGGAGTAAGGAGCAAGGAGATACGACAGGCAGAGGAGCGGCGGTAAAAGCTGTGAAGCTGTTTAGCACTGTTGTTGCGGATCGGGAGAGGACGGTGTGGGGTGACAGTGAGGTTGAAGCAGAGGGAGAAGATGAAGTGCAGCATGAAGAGGAGCAAGAGCGAAGGCACTCCAGAAGTTTACAGGCCTTGAAGAGACTGTACGGGGGAGGCCTCACTAATGTTAAAATGCCAAAGTCAGTAATCATAGTGTGTGGAATGGCGGGAATGGTGGAATGGCGGGTGGAATGGAGTGATACTCAATCACTTAAGTTTATCTTGCGGTAGCGAATGTGGTTGGGGCGGATGAGATTGTGGGTGTTGGCACACTAAGAGTGGGCCATGTGTTTGAAGCAGAAGTGAAGTCATTTGCTGCGAAACAGAGGCTGCTTAAAGCCAGGCTCACTATTAACGAACTTCCAGTCGAGATATTTGATCTCCATGAGCAAACCGTTCAAGCTCGTCTGCTATGGTTACCCAGGGGCATCACACCGCAAGAGGTAGCAGTGGGCTTCGCGCGCATTGCAACATTGGAAAAGCATGAATTCGAGAAGCTGAGCATACGAGGCAGAGTAGTATGTGAAACGACGGCTCGTTACATAACTCTGCGACTGAGAGAGGGGATGATGGTGGAAGACGTGCCAGATGTCATCACGATTAGAGGCATTCAGACACTTGTTCTCGTGAAAGATCGCGCGCCTCAATGCTTGAGGTGCGGAATGAAAGGACTTTTTCCGTCGCGCGTGCGCGAGCCGCTCGTGCGACATATGTGGGGTCTGGTGCGGCCCAAGACATCTTTGCCCTCATCTGCAAGTAGCGGCAAGAGACAGACTCGTACAACGAATGTCACAGAATGCAACGCAGCAGTTGCAGCAGCAGCAACTGAAGGCAGATGCGAATGGTAGGCAACAGCAAGTGCAACAATTGCAGTATCGACAAAAGCAGCAGCAACAGCACATTCAACAGCAGCAGTGCAGTGCTGCTCAAGTGTCCCTGGGGCTGCTGTCGTGGAATCTAATCTACGAAGCAAGACGAACTTGAGACTAATATAAAATAGAGGGGTTTTTACTTCTAACTTAAAACAGACCGAACAAGTCAGGCTTGCTCTTATAGTCGTTTTTCTAACAGTACAGATTTTTACGCTAAAAAACAAAGGAAACAAAGAAACTGCGAGCAGCATTGTTGCTGCTCGAAAGAAACTACATTGTCAGACACATTGTTAAACTTAACAATCCGTGACATTCCCACGACCGACAAGTCGCACATTTCTACAGCCTGTAAACTTAAACACTATCACTAATGTTTAACTCGTGTTCCAAAGGATAGATTAGTTGGATCGGTCGGCGCACTTCGTGTCCATTACTTTTTTTTAGTAAACAACTACGAATTTCTCCGTCACGTCCTAATTGTACTGCTTTAACTCTCGCCATCTTCCACATGTGACGTGGGTTTCGGAGTTCATGAATTAAAACCACGTCTCCTGGCTTAATTATTGCTCTCTTGCCTACGTTTCGTCGCTGTTGTAAGCTTTTTAAATCCAGTAAGTATTCGGCTTTCCATCTTCTCCAAAAATGTTCCAGCAATCGTTGCCGATGCCTCCAATTGCGAGTAAAATCTTTGTCCACCTTGCACTGGCTTGAATGCTTCACCCTCCCCACAGCAATTAATGAGTCAGGGCTGCAATTTAAAAAATGCGCTGGAGTTAAGGGTTCTTCTGTTTGAGGTTCGTCTGAAACGTAACTAATTGGTCGCTGATTTACGACGGTTTCAATTTCGGCTAAAATAGTTGTTAATTCATCTGACGAAACACACGCATTACCAAGAACCTTCCTTAGGCAACGTTTCACAGTTTGAATCATACGTTCCCAAAATCCCCCCCACCAGGCTGCCTTTTCGGCTATAAACTTCCATCATTCCACTCGTTGTTTTACACAGAACTCATTCACCAAGGGGTTGGTAACTAGTTCCCATATCCAGGCTAATTCCATATTAGCTCGTTTAAATGCTTTAGCATTGTCTGAATAAATCAATGCACTTACTCCTCTTCTGGCGAAAAACCGTCTTAGTGCTCGCAAAAATGCTTCTGCAGTTAGATCAGGAACAAGCTCTAAATGGATCGCTCGTGTAACTGCACACGTAAATAAAGTAATGTATGCTTTAGATTGTTTTCCTGTCTCCCTCACAAAAACGGGCCCAGCAAAATCAATTCCAGTTGTAAAAAACGGTGGTGCTGGTGTCAGTCTCTCCTTTGGTAAATTTGCTTCGATGCAGCTAAAAGGTTTTACCTTCAACTTCTGGCAAATGAAACACTGCTTTAAGGTTTTTTTGATAAATTGTCTTGCTTTCACTAAGCAATACTTTTCCCGTAGCTTTGCCAAGGTTCGCACGACACCTCCATGAAAAACTTTTTCATGACACTCTAAAACCAAAAGTTGTGCAAATCTGGTTTTACTTGGTAACAAAACGGGATGTTTTTCATTTACAGGTAGGTTTGATTCGTGTAAACGTCCTCCCATACGCATGACACCTAGCTTGTCTAGAAAAGGATTAAGGTTTGCTAAATTTGACTCCTTGGTATCAATCAAATCGTCCTTCTTCAAAGCATAAATTTCTGACTGATAACATGTCATTTGTGTCTGACGAATTAAATATGTCATTGAATCGTTGAGCTCTGTCACAGTTAAATTGTCTGGATTGCCACTAACTTGTCCTTTAAAAATAGATGCTGCACGTAGAACCCATGCAGTCACTCGTACGGCTTTTTCTAAGTGTCCATACCTCTGTAAGTCTATCAGCTCTTCCAAAATAACTGTTACACCAACGATCACCTTTTCTTCGTCTTCAATTTGGCCTTGAACTAAACTTCGACTTCCATCAGACTCTTCTGGCCATTCATGTTCCTTTTTCAACAACCACTCTGGGCCTTTCCACCACTCTGTCTTGGTGAGTAGCTTTTTTAGGGTTTCTCCTCTTGAAATCAAATCCGCTGGATTTTCTTTACTGGGGCAATATCGCCAGTCTTCAATTTTGGTCAAACGTCGTATTTCTGCGACTCGGTTTTGTACGAAAACTTTCCACTTCTTGGTTATCCCTCGAATCCATTTCAGTACCACTTGAGAATCGCTCCAGAATGTATAGGATATTCCTGTGAACTCTTGACGTTGAGCAAGGAATGCAGAAAGTCTGGCTCCTATTGTGGCACTCATTAGTTCCAACCTGGGTAAACTAATTTGCTTGATGGGTGCTACACGACCTTTGCAAATAAGAAGACTAGTGCTGACTTCCTCTTGACTCGCCATCCTAAGGTAGATAACTGTGCCGTAGGCCCTTTCTGACGAATCACAAAATACGTGTATCTGTCTTTTATCTTTTAGCTCATTATTTAAACTGATGTAACGTGGCAATTTGATTTTGTCTAACTGTTGAATGTCATTACACCAGCTTTTCCAGTTGAGGCTCAGATCTACTGGCAATTCTTGATCCCATGCAAACTTCTGTTTCCACAGTTCTTGAAAGAAACATCTTGCCTTCATGACAACTGGGGCTATGTAACCTAAAGGGTCATAAATTTGAGCCGCATGTTTTAAAACAAGTCTTTTGGTGACGTTTGTACACGTATTTAGCTTCTCTAAAGCTGTAACAGGCAGCATTATTTCATCCAGTTTTGGATCCCACCTTAAACCCAAAAGTTTTGTTACGTTTTGATTTGGTTGTACGTTCAACTCTTGCAACGTATTATTTCGGACCTGTTCGCTTTTCCACTTTTCAAAAAGATTGGTGCTGTTGGTTAACCACTTCTTCATCTTCATACCCGCACCCTGAAGCATAGCTTGCATGTTTTCTTTAGTTGTATCCGCGTTTTTCTCACAGTCTGCTCCTGCAATTAAAT
>JAHWFP010263927.1:37293-47937 GCA_023313725.1 Lithobius niger | reverse complement strand
GGGCCGCCATCTTGGAATTCCTGTTCGCATGGGCGCCGCCACCTCGGATGACGTCACTTCGGGTTGGGGGTGTCTGTTCCTGCCATATCGCAAATCCCAACTACTACAATGGTTTACGTCCTCAACAACTGAATTGATGTGATGTTTGTTGTCTAACTTGGCAGGACACACTAGCATGTGTCTAGATTTTATTTTGTGCAAAGAAGAAAATAAAAAAAAGAAACAAACGAGTACACCAACGTAACGTAAAAATATGCAGTAAACAGCTAACAAACAAACAAATTAAACAAATATATTGACAGAACTTAGTCACGTTTTTTTTGGAGGGATTTATAAATAAATAAATAAAATTTCAACCACATTATCGGTTTGAAACCAAAGAAATTGTGTCTACGTTCAATTCGCACGGAAAACAAACCAAATGTCAAAATAAAACCAAAAACTGGTAAAGAGGCCACCAAGTTGAGAATGGTTCAGCCTCACGAAAGAGTGATATGAACTAAATAAAAATAAATTAAAAAGATTAAAACAAAACCAAAAACTGGTAAAGAGATGACTAAGTTGAGAATGGTTTGGCTCTCAAAGAAGTGATATGAAATTAAAGTATTGAAAAAAGGCCACTCAATCTGTTCTTGACGTGACACTTTAATACACATCTGCAGGCTAATTGAGTTGAGTTTAATACACAATTAACAAAAAGAAGAACTGATGTCATTATCAAAAAACCAAAACTGGTAGCAATGTTCAAGTTTTTATTTAACGTCCAAAGCATTATTCGGTGCGATTAACTTGGCGAATGTTTTGGTGTGTTGATTTCACTCCTTTGAAGGGTCAAACCATTCGGAACTAGGCGGTCCCTTTTAGCAGTTTTGCTTTTAGCTGTAATAAAATATATCGTACAAGAATTATGTATTTATTGAAAGGGTAAATACCATATCTAGACACACGCTAGTGTCTTGCTGCCACGTGGATGGTTTATTGTTGTGGAGCTTAATTTTTAGAGCGTAATTGTTAGAGTTTAATTGTTACCATTACTGTTTAGTTACTGTTTAGCAGGGCATGTGACCTCGGGTCAGGGCCCTGATTTTACTAATTCAATTAGTTATTGCCATAGGGCGCATGTCTGTAAGTCAGGGCTCTCGCAAATAAATTCAAATTCAAATTCGTCAAATGGCGGCTCACTAACAGACTGTGTCTTTTAACTGTAACGAGCTTATTCATGATTTCACCATACTGGTGCAAATTCCCCATGCAGTAAAAATCGTTGGAAATCGTTGGACTCGGGTGTCTTGTGTCCAGTAACGAAGACATTCGAGTTTGGGAAGGTGTCCTTTGTGTAGAAAACGTGCCCTCAATAACCTTGATTTGTGTTACTGGCTAGCTAGCTGCTAAGCTATGGTCAGGGCTCCCATGTTAATTCTCATGTAAACACGTCTATAGCACGTTAGGAAAGTTTTCATATCTAAATTTTGGCTCACAGGTAAAGAGTAGTATGGGGGAGTACCGTTTTGTAAAATAGGGGTTGCAGCTAGAAGCACGTGGCCCTGAAGTGGCGTGTAAATGCAAAATTATTTTTGTAACTTGTAACCCTTCTTTGTATTGTTATTCAACACTATTATAACATGCTTATAAGTGTTATACGCACACCGTTTCAGTACTTATGTACCGCAACAATTCACCAGAGTTTTAACAAAACTATTTTTTCAATTGCTGAACTGTTTGCTTCAACGACGTGGTAAATCAACTAACCTTGGTTGCTGGTTGGATACCGTTCAGTGAGTTTTATATTATGTGATATGTGATATTTGAAAGGTGAAATGTTATGTGAAATATTATGTTATTACGAGACTACACCATGGTAGCTAAACTACAGAAGTTACGACAAAAAAGCGACTGAGAATCTACCATTGCCAGGAAAATTTGAAACCCCATGCAGATCGTGAGCATAGGGTCCAGTCAAATACAAAAAAAGTAGTTTCTACTTGCCGGCTGAAAATATCACACTACCTGTAAATTTAATTGCATTCAGTTCCTGAGTGCTTGTTACCCTGGAGGATTCAAAACTCTCTCGATACGCCCAGCTGAACCGCCCATCTGCGCATGCACCAGCACGTGCAGACCCTCCATAAATGGTATTACGGCGTTAGCCAACCATCTCTTTTCCTCCAGCCTCCAGCTGCGACACACCGCCATTGTTACCATCCCGCTTCGACGTTCGCCGAAAGACTCCGTTCGCCGAAAGATCCCTCCCTGATGTTTGCTTTCATTCTTCTTACGTATGCACGTTTCGGTTGAGCACGTTCGCCGAACGTTCTTTCTTCCTCTTCTTTGCTGTATTTCACCATCTGACTTCACTTTCCTACGCTCGTCGGAAAACCTTAGAAGATGATTCCTCATTGATGAACTGGTTCCCTTCACAGCACCTGACGGATACCCACGTTCGCCAAATGTCTCTTTGCCTAGCTTGAAGTACAAGCCTTCCACCCGTGCCGATTCTACCTTTCGCCGAAAGTCAAGCCTTCGCCGAACACCACAAGCTTTCGCCGAACGTAAGCTAGCCTTCGCCGAACGCAACCTTCGCCGAAAGCCACTAATCTTTCGCCGAAAGACACTTGCTTTCGCCGAACACTACCTTCGGCGAAAGGGGAAAAAACCACAAGCCTTTGCTGGCTGCCACGGGTCTCTCACCGCATAACAAGCCTTCACCGAACCCTCTGCTTTGCCATGGGCCAAACACATCTTTTGCTGCTCTATCTACTTTTTTGATGATTGATCCATCTGAATTACAAGATGAGCCCAGCTGCTTTCCTTCATGATCGTCGCTGCCCCTTCCTGGACCTTCTGGACAACGAACGGGGTCGACTTTTCCATTGTTTTCCATTTTCGTCATCGTTCCCATCTTCCGCCTGGCATTGCGCGTCAGTTGGGTGATAAGTCTGTACTCCTGTCCGGTGCTTTTCAATTCTTGCAGGAGGTACAGATGTATGACAGGATTTAGATTTGGGGTTTGAGTAACATCTCTGTAATGTGTGGTGCAGTGGCAACCCGTACCACTGCACTGTGACTGAGGTTGGCGCTAATGACCACGTTGTCGACGCACCATTAAGCTTCAATCCCCCCCCCCCATTGTCTCCCGCTTATGGGAATGGTAACTTTCCCTCACCAAACTCTGGCCCTGCCGAACATACGGCCTTTGCCTTTTTCAAACGAGCCCTCGCCCAACCATCAGCTATCTCAAACCTCTACTTATGTATCACCCATGCCGATGCTGACCGGTAAATGTACCTTCAAGTCCTCCGTCATGATCTTCTTCACAAGTATCATGAACGTTGCCCACAACCCGTATTGCCCGCCGAACATCACAACTGATGAATCTTCGCTAATCGTTTCACTTCGACACCTTCATGGTAACCTTTGACCCTTCACACACCAATCTCACGTGTACTGCATCCTCCGACGAAGCTGATATGTACCATCGGCTATGTCCTTCGCCTTCTGGTTGCGTGTCTTCCTGTAGCAGTCGTATATGCCGACCATGTGCTATGGTTTCGTTCTGTTACGTCTACAACCTTTTGGCTATACGTATATTACGATGGTTTTATTTTCCGTGTTGACTATCTCTGTAATCTTCCTGCCGCCTCGCTATACTGTAGTGTAAATTACAGTACGACCAAAGTTATGTTATCTGATTGCCACTTGATCCTTACAACTTACCATGACTGTTACAATATTAAATCAATATTATAGCCACTATCAACATTAGTTGTTGTTAACTACATAAATTATTAGTGTCACTTCCCTCATGCTCTCGTCATTGACAGATTGCCTCTTAGTTGCACCAGCCCACCGAGAATGCCTGAAGTTCGTCGAAATGCCCCAAACCACAGGTTCAACGAACTCATACAAGCAATGAAAATCCTCCCCTGAACCTTCACCGCAAGTCCAAGGGAAGAGAACCTCCACCATTACTCAAGCCTTCGCCGAACGCTCATCCTTCGCCGAATACAGCCAACCTTCGCCGAACGTATGTAAGCCTTCGCCAAATGCACAACCTTCGCCGAACGCACAACCTTCGCCGAACGCAAAAGCCTTCGCCGAACATAAGCAAGCCTTTGCCGAATGCTCAACCCTCGCCGAATGCAGCTTGCCTTCGCCAAACGTGGACAGGCTTTCGCCGAACGTATGCACAACCTTCGCCGAACGACAACTAGCCTTCACTGTACGCACACCCCCCATGGAACGTTCGCCGCACACAAGCAAACCTTCGCCAATTATAGGCAATTCTTAGCCCAACGAAAACAATAACCTAAACAGTCCACGGCCATACCATGCTGTAAACGCCGGTTCTCGCCCAATCACCGAAGTTATGCAGCACCTGGCCCGATTTGTACTCGGATGGGTGACCGCCTGGGAATACCGGGCGCTGTACACATCAGCACCTCCTTTGTCGAACACGCGTCCTTGACTCTGTCGCTATGGACTCCTCCGTTCGACCCTTTCAACACCTCCGGCCAGCCTTGTGCCTGAAACCCCAGCATTGTTGTCCTATCATTGCCCACGCAGCCATCTCGGCAACAATTATGTAATCGCCTTCCATGAGCACCCCTTTGAAACTTATTGGATTTATGAACTTGCTGCTTGCCAACTTGTGGTGTCTCTACTTTACCATGTCCTGGCTTCCAGTAAATGATATGAATCCAACTAGGTTTCCCAACGTTATATAGGTTGCCCCTTTATAACTCTATTCGTGCTCCTTCTCATGTGTTCATCCTACGACCACTCCATATACATGACCCTTGCCACGCTTCATCAACGGAAACCGCTTTCAACCTGTCACACCCTTGAACAACGAACTCCGTTCGCTCCTCCAACTTTTCGTCTCGGCCACGGGTGTCCCTCGTCTAGACACGATTCTGGCAACCGTTGCTGCACACTCTGCCACCTGTCCCATTTCTGCCTTGACCAACCCTCATTTAAACCATGTTGGAAGCTCTCTACATTACCACGACTCGTTTCGTCCAAAATTGATTCCACGCCTCATGTGTAAGTCATGTCACTTACCGTTTTCCTATCTGCCGCCTTTCTCAACACAACCACGCTCAATTGTGTCAGGTCTGACTGTTAACACATCTTCATTATTCCTGATTCACGGTTGTAGTAGGAATCGCACTCTTAGCAATTAACATCATTCACGGTTGACTCGCCCGCTAGCTGAAATCATGTCAACTACTCCTGCCCACTGGGGCTCATCTCGTCAGTGGCCAACCCACGTCTTGGGGCTGAACCATTACCACATCATCATTAACGACAATCCACTCACACTTAATCTCACCACCTTGTCTTTCCTGGCTGACTAATTTTTTAGTTGTGCTAACTTATTACCACCTCTGCACTCCATTCCCGATGGTTATCTCCCTTTTTCAACTCTTCCACCTGCCATCCCTTATTACATATTGTCAGCTTGTTCAGAAATGAACAGCGCCACGATTTGTTTGAATTAATCATGTTTGTGACTTCAGGAGCTATTGACCTTGCACACCAATCCCCAGTTCCTGAGTCAACATTGAGTGAAATGTCACACATGGGCAGTACCGGTTTCCTGGAGAAGAAACTCCGAGAAAGTTCCAGGCCAGGACTCCGGAAGTAAATAAACCAGTTGGAAGGCGACGTCACGAACGTTTTGAGGAAGACTGACTTCCAACTCAGCCTCCTACGTGAGCAGCCCTAAGCTGCTAACTGTCCAACTTTCTTATTATGTAAAGTTTAAATTATAACTGTTATGTATAGTTTTCTGTCATGCCTAATAAACTCTTATTTAGAGTTACAAAGTTTAAAGTCTTTGAAAGGATCCACACAGTCGTAGTTAAAATACTCACCTCTAACAAGTGGTAACAGGAGCGTGTGAATTTTTAGGCAGAACGTAAAAATATTAATTCACTTCCCAAACCTAGTACGAACAATTTTCGGGCGCTATTCATCAGTATTTCTTCGGAAATAATACTCGTGTGCAGTGGTATTCACCGTCAAGTAAAGACTGGAGCCACGACAAGATTGGGAAAGATGTTCCAAAATGGCAGAAAACACGACAGCTTCAAAGGACAGGCAGCAGGACCTAAAAGGCAAGTACAAAACATTGTCAGCGGTTGCGAAGTCCAGCCAAACAGTATAGAATGGCGTGTCAAAGTTTTTTTAAACTAAGAAAAATGAAAGTAATCCCGCCGAGTAATTTAAAGGGTTTACACGTAGCCTAGGTGTGTACTAGCTGAAGTTTAATGATGGCAGAAGCAGCTTTAAAAATGTCTAGTATCCAAAATTTACAGCTTCTGGATGGGAAGAATTATGCTACTTGGTCAGGCAGGGTAGAAGCGTTGCTTAAGCACCAGGGCGTTTGGAATTTGTTGATGTCAGGAAAAGATAAACCTGCTGACGAAAGGGAATTAGCAAAATGGGAACTAGCTAACGAAAAAGCATCTGGCCTAATATTGCTAGCTGTAGATAACGTCAAGGTTCAAGTGCCAAGAAATTTAACTGACGCATCAAAAATATGGAAGCATCTAAAAGATAGATACGAACCCTCCAATATTTTGAGGTATTTGTCGCTACGAAGACAGTTGCACGTCTTGCATAAAACTAGTGATATGTCAATAAGTGAATACTTGGGAAAAATCGGGACTATATTTGAAAGCATAGCCCAAACCGGTAAGACCATTGACGATAAAGAGAAAGCATGCTACATTATACTAGGCTTACCAGTTTCCTATGACAACTTAATAACAAGTTACTTAGCACCTTTAAAGAAGGATGAAAAGCTTAAATGTGAAGACATAGAACATTTATTAATAATGCACGAGTCTAAACAAATTGCATTGTCTGAAAATAAAACTGTTTCAGAGACGACTTACTACGCAAATCAAAGACAGCAGCCGAGAGGACAGCAGATTCAATCCGACATCACGTGCTACAGATGCGGCGGAAAAAACCACAAGTCCAGTACCTGCAGCTCTCCAGCCCCACCCCGAGACCAAAGAAGAAGACGTGGCCGAGGACGAAGCAAGTGGCGTGGTAATCATAATAATTCTCAAAGAGAAATTTCTGCAAGTAAGGAAAGTGTGTCATGTTTCACGTATGCAAAGTATGTAACGTAAGAGCATACGCAGCAAAAACAGGATGGAATTTGAAAAATGCACTAGTGGTCGATTCCGGTTCAGCGTGGCACATCGCCTGCAATAAAAATTGGTTTGCAAGCACGTATAACATTGAAACTGAAAGTGTAAAATGTGCAACGAAGGCTAACCCAGTCTCGACAACTATAGAAGGTGTTGTAAAAATAGACACAAATGGTGTAGTACGTTCCATGCAAAGAACTTTATTTTTACCCGAATTCGAAGTGAATTTATTTTCTGTAGGACAAGCAATGAAAGCCGTCCTCCGTATAGTTTTTGATCAAGATCGCTGTGAAATAATTCAGAAAAAGACAGAACGTCTAATAGCATCAGCAAGTTATATTGCCGGATTATTTATTATTACTGACCCAAAAATAACTCGGTCATACAGTTTAGTATCAAGTTTAAAGAGTGGAAACCTGTCGCAAATACAATTAGAGTCAAGTGAAAAGAGTAGAAAAACTTTTGCTCAAGCCAGTGTTAACCAGCCAGCGTATCAAACTAACTTAAAGCCTAACTCTGACGTAGGTCAATTGCCCGCATTTCCCTGCACGCAAAATGCCGACAAGCATGCCAGGCAAATAAAGTTAAAGCAAGGTGTCTTCAATAAAAGCACTTACGTGTGGCACAGGAGGTTTATGCATGTTTCAGCTTTAACGTTAAAGAAAATGGCCAAATCAAATGCACTACGTGGTTTTTGCCATAAATCATTAATAAAACCAAGACCAAATGCATGTAGTGACTGTCTCCAAGGAAACATAAAAACAAAGCCTTTTAAAACTATCAATGCAGATCGCATACCCGAGCGCTTAAGTATTGTTTACTCTGATATTGTTGGGCCGTTTCCTACCCCAACAATGGCAGGCTCTTATTATTTTGCAACATTCATTGATGGCAAAAGTCGATTTGTTCAGGTAGCGTTCCTGAAAACGAAGGATGAATTGTTTGAAAAATTTAAGCAATATAAACTCAAAGCTGAAGCCGCAACGGGTTGCAGAATAAAGGTTTTTCAATCTGACCACGGGAGGGAATATGAATCAAAATGTATGGAAGATTTCATGTTGCAAAATGGAATTAAACACCAGTTCTCCCCCCCCCCCTTACTCCCCTTCCTCCAATGGAATTGCAGAGAGGCAGAATTTGACGATAATGAGTTTGGTCAGAGCAACATTAGTCCAGGCAAAATTACCAACAAAGTTTTGGGGTGAATTAGTAAATACTGCAGTTTACATTCGCAATCACTGTACTAATGTAAGAAACAAATTTAGGGCACCAAGACAAATGTGGGAAAACACGAAATATAAACCCACGGTAAAATATTTTAGAGCAATTGGTTGTCTTTGTTTTGCGCTCAAACCACCATTGAAACGTTCAAAGCTGGATGCTAGAGGAATTCCATGCATAATGATCGGCTATGATCAACAATCCAGAGCGTACAGACTATATGACATTTATAATAAGAAGATAATTGTTAGCAGAAGTGTAACCTTCCAAGAGGATGTACTAGGCTCATCCAGACTGGCCGACAACAATGAAGTCCAAAATGGTAAAGACCTAGACTCGCTAATTATTGACTTGTCATTCAATCCAACGGAAGTTGAAGACAAGGTCGAACCACTACAACTTCAACCTACCCAAGTTTCACCTCGACCGCAAGTGCTGCAGCCAATGGTTCAGACCCCAGAAGTTCGACTAACCAGAAGTCGCGCCCTAAGAGAAGGGATAGTTGTCCCAGAAATCCACCAGAAGACTTCGTCAGAGGGGAACACAGCTCACAATGCCGTTTTTGCCGAAGCCTCTAATGATTTCAAGAAAACGGAAGATGACTATGTTTTTGCATTGAATGCTACTCCTCAACAACCAAGAACTGTAACTGAAGCCATGAACAGTCCGGAAGCAAACCAATGGAGAATAGCCATGAATGACGAGTACGGATCTCTCATAGCAAACGGAACATGGGAGCTAGTGGATCTACCAAACGGTGCCCACACTATAGGAAGCAAGTGGGTGTTAAAAATAAAGAAGAATGCCAAAGGCAAAATAGAGCGCTACAAAGCACGCCTAGTGGCAAAAGGATTTGCACAAAAATATAGAGCCGAATTCCAAGAAATTTACGCACCTGTCGCCGGACTTTCCACCATCAGGCTTTTAATTTCAGTAGCCGTCCAGAAAGGTTACTATATAGATCAGTACGACATAAAAACTGCCTACTTGAACGGTTTCCTAGGAGACGGAGAGCAAATCTACATGGACCAACCTGAAGGGTTCATTGTTCAAGGTCATGAGCACCAAGTATGTCGTATAACCCGTAGCCTCTATGGCTTAAAACAAAGTGCACGAAGGTGGTACATACATTTCGCCGAGAAGATGCAGAAGAATGGCTTGAAGAGGTGTCTCTCCGACGCTTGTGTATTTTTCCTCAGAGAAGGCAAAGAAATATGTGTGTTAATTGTATACGTGGATGATGTCGCCGCCATCACTTCCAGTCCGAAGATGCGACAGTTTGCAAGAAGCGTTTTGACGAAAAGCTTTGAAATTCACCCTCTTGGTCCAATAAATGTTATGTTGGGAATCCAATTTTCAAAGACTCAAGATGGTGCTATCACCATGAACCAGACGCAGTACATCAAGAAAGTTCTGTCACGTTTTGGGATGCAGGATTGCACACCAGTGACGACTCCCTCAGTACCAAGAGGACAAGAAACACGAGAATTAACTGAATGTCCAGACAAGATTCCACTACGAGAACTTGTTGGTGCTCTCTCTTACATTTCAAATGGCACACGCCTTGATATTTCCTTCGCTCTGAACTGCTTAGCACAACGTGCATCCACACCTACAAGGGATGATTGGCAAGCTGGAAAGAGAATCCTTCGATACTTGCAGGGAACCAAGGAGCAGAGCTTAGTCTTACGACCAGATCACACCGGACTCCAAATCTACACTGATGCGAGTCATGCAAGCGATTTGGAAACTCGCAGGTCCACAACAGGAGTAGTGGCAACTTATGGCAATGTACCTTTCCTTTGAAGATCAAACCTACAAAGGACAGTTTCCCTGAGCACCATGGAATCTGAGTATAAGGCGATTTCCCAAGGCGTACAAGAGTGCCTCTGGACTAGAGAACTATTAATTGAAATAGGTATCATACCTGCCGATGGTGTCAAGCCTACACCACTTTGCACGGACTCACAAAGTGCTCGTGCCCACGCAATGAGCTATGTGAAAAAATCACGCACAAAATACATAGACATTATTTATCACCATGTGCTTGAACGAATAGAAGACAAAAGTGTGGAAATACTTTACATCCCCACAAAATCAAATGTTGCCGATTTATTAACAAAATCGCAGCCTGGACCAAGACAAAACTTGTTGACTAATAAATTAAATGTTTTTGTTTCCAGGTAAACCTCCTTCAGTCAGAGGGGGAAATTGTCAGCTTGTTCAGAAATGAACAGCGCCACGATTTGTTTGAATT
>JAHWFP010263927.1:0-32293 GCA_023313725.1 Lithobius niger | reverse complement strand
GTCGCTATGGACTCCTCCGTTCGACCCTTTCAACACCTCCGGCCAGCCTTGTGCCTGAAACCCCAGCATTGTTGTCCTATCATTGCCCACGCAGCCATCTCGGCAACAATTATGTAATCGCCTTCCATGAGCACCCCTTTGAAACTTATTGGATTTATGAACTTGCTGCTTGCCAACTTGTGGTGTCTCTACTTTACCATGTCCTGGCTTCCAGTAAATGATATGAATCCAACTAGGTTTCCCAACGTTATATAGGTTGCCCCTTTATAACTCTATTCGTGCTCCTTCTCATGTGTTCATCCTACGACCACTCCATATACATGACCCTTGCCACGCTTCATCAACGGAAACCGCTTTCAACCTGTCACACCCTTGAACAACGAACTCCGTTCGCTCCTCCAACTTTTCGTCTCGGCCACGGGTGTCCCTCGTCTAGACACGATTCTGGCAACCGTTGCTGCACACTCTGCCACCTGTCCCATTTCTGCCTTGACCAACCCTCATTTAAACCATGTTGGAAGCTCTCTACATTACCACGACTCGTTTCGTCCAAAATTGATTCCACGCCTCATGTGTAAGTCATGTCACTTACCGTTTTCCTATCTGCCGCCTTTCTCAACACAACCACGCTCAATTGTGTCAGGTCTGACTGTTAACACATCTTCATTATTCCTGATTCACGGTTGTAGTAGGAATCGCACTCTTAGCAATTAACATCATTCACGGTTGACTCGCCCGCTAGCTGAAATCATGTCAACTACTCCTGCCCACTGGGGCTCATCTCGTCAGTGGCCAACCCACGTCTTGGGGCTGAACCATTACCACATCATCATTAACGACAATCCACTCACACTTAATCTCACCACCTTGTCTTTCCTGGCTGACTAATTTTTTAGTTGTGCTAACTTATTACCACCTCTGCACTCCATTCCCGATGGTTATCTCCCTTTTTCAACTCTTCCACCTGCCATCCCTTATTACATATTGTCAGCTTGTTCAGAAATGAACAGCGCCACGATTTGTTTGAATTAATCATGTTTGTGACTTCAGGAGCTATTGACCTTGCACACCAATCCCCAGTTCCTGAGTCAACATTGAGTGAAATGTCACACATGGGCAGTACCGGTTTCCTGGAGAAGAAACTCCGAGAAAGTTCCAGGCCAGGAATCCGGAAGTAAATAAACCAGTTGGAAGGCGACGTCACGAACGTTTTGAGGAAGACTGACTTCCAACTCAGCCTCCTACGTGAGCAGCCCTAAGCTGCTAACTGTCCAACTTTCTTATTATGTAAAGTTTAAATTATAACTGTTATGTATAGTTTTCTGTCATGCCTAATAAACTCTTATTTAGAGTTACAAAGTTTAAAGTCTTTGAAAGGATCCACACAGTCGTAGTTAAAATACTCACCTCTAACAAGTGGTAACAGGAGCGTGTGAATTTTTAGGCAGAACGTAAAAATATTAATTCACTTCCCAAACCTAGTACGAACAATTTTCGGGCGCTATTCATCAGTATTTCTTCGGAAATAATACTCGTGTGCAGTGGTATTCACCGTCAAGTAAAGACTGGAGCCACGACAAGATTGGG
Organism: Lithobius niger; assembly: GCA_023313725.1. NCBI lineage: Eukaryota > Metazoa > Arthropoda > Chilopoda > Lithobiomorpha > Lithobiidae > Lithobius > Lithobius niger. The sequence continues at coordinate 30,706 of JAHWFP010263927.1, read as the reverse complement.
AAAGATGTTCCAAAATGGCAGAAAACACGACAGCTTCAAAGGACAGGCAGCAGGACCTAAAAGGCAAGTACAAAACATTGTCAGCGGTTGCGAAGTCCAGCCAAACAGTATAGAATGGCGTGTCAAAGTTTTTTTAAACTAAGAAAAATGAAAGTAATCCCGCCGAGTAATTTAAAGGGTTTACACGTAGCCTAGGTGTGTACTAGCTGAAGTTTAATGATGGCAGAAGCAGCTTTAAAAATGTCTAGTATCCAAAATTTACAGCTTCTGGATGGGAAGAATTATGCTACTTGGTCAGGCAGGGTAGAAGCGTTGCTTAAGCACCAGGGCGTTTGGAATTTGTTGATGTCAGGAAAAGATAAACCTGCTGACGAAAGGGAATTAGCAAAATGGGAACTAGCTAACGAAAAAGCATCTGGCCTAATATTGCTAGCTGTAGATAACGTCAAGGTTCAAGTGCCAAGAAATTTAACTGACGCATCAAAAATATGGAAGCATCTAAAAGATAGATACGAACCCTCCAATATTTTGAGGTATTTGTCGCTACGAAGACAGTTGCACGTCTTGCATAAAACTAGTGATATGTCAATAAGTGAATACTTGGGAAAAATCGGGACTATATTTGAAAGCATAGCCCAAACCGGTAAGACCATTGACGATAAAGAGAAAGCATGCTACATTATACTAGGCTTACCAGTTTCCTATGACAACTTAATAACAAGTTACTTAGCACCTTTAAAGAAGGATGAAAAGCTTAAATGTGAAGACATAGAACATTTATTAATAATGCACGAGTCTAAACAAATTGCATTGTCTGAAAATAAAACTGTTTCAGAGACGACTTACTACGCAAATCAAAGACAGCAGCCGAGAGGACAGCAGATTCAATCCGACATCACGTGCTACAGATGCGGCGGAAAAAACCACAAGTCCAGTACCTGCAGCTCTCCAGCCCCACCCCGAGACCAAAGAAGAAGACGTGGCCGAGGACGAAGCAAGTGGCGTGGTAATCATAATAATTCTCAAAGAGAAATTTCTGCAAGTAAGGAAAGTGTGTCATGTTTCACGTATGCAAAGTATGTAACGTAAGAGCATACGCAGCAAAAACAGGATGGAATTTGAAAAATGCACTAGTGGTCGATTCCGGTTCAGCGTGGCACATCGCCTGCAATAAAAATTGGTTTGCAAGCACGTATAACATTGAAACTGAAAGTGTAAAATGTGCAACGAAGGCTAACCCAGTCTCGACAACTATAGAAGGTGTTGTAAAAATAGACACAAATGGTGTAGTACGTTCCATGCAAAGAACTTTATTTTTACCCGAATTCGAAGTGAATTTATTTTCTGTAGGACAAGCAATGAAAGCCGTCCTCCGTATAGTTTTTGATCAAGATCGCTGTGAAATAATTCAGAAAAAGACAGAACGTCTAATAGCATCAGCAAGTTATATTGCCGGATTATTTATTATTACTGACCCAAAAATAACTCGGTCATACAGTTTAGTATCAAGTTTAAAGAGTGGAAACCTGTCGCAAATACAATTAGAGTCAAGTGAAAAGAGTAGAAAAACTTTTGCTCAAGCCAGTGTTAACCAGCCAGCGTATCAAACTAACTTAAAGCCTAACTCTGACGTAGGTCAATTGCCCGCATTTCCCTGCACGCAAAATGCCGACAAGCATGCCAGGCAAATAAAGTTAAAGCAAGGTGTCTTCAATAAAAGCACTTACGTGTGGCACAGGAGGTTTATGCATGTTTCAGCTTTAACGTTAAAGAAAATGGCCAAATCAAATGCACTACGTGGTTTTTGCCATAAATCATTAATAAAACCAAGACCAAATGCATGTAGTGACTGTCTCCAAGGAAACATAAAAACAAAGCCTTTTAAAACTATCAATGCAGATCGCATACCCGAGCGCTTAAGTATTGTTTACTCTGATATTGTTGGGCCGTTTCCTACCCCAACAATGGCAGGCTCTTATTATTTTGCAACATTCATTGATGGCAAAAGTCGATTTGTTCAGGTAGCGTTCCTGAAAACGAAGGATGAATTGTTTGAAAAATTTAAGCAATATAAACTCAAAGCTGAAGCCGCAACGGGTTGCAGAATAAAGGTTTTTCAATCTGACCACGGGAGGGAATATGAATCAAAATGTATGGAAGATTTCATGTTGCAAAATGGAATTAAACACCAGTTCTCCCCCCCCCCCCCTTACTCCCCTTCCTCCAATGGAATTGCAGAGAGGCAGAATTTGACGATAATGAGTTTGGTCAGAGCAACATTAGTCCAGGCAAAATTACCAACAAAGTTTTGGGGTGAATTAGTAAATACTGCAGTTTACATTCGCAATCACTGTACTAATGTAAGAAACAAATTTAGGGCACCAAGACAAATGTGGGAAAACACGAAATATAAACCCACGGTAAAATATTTTAGAGCAATTGGTTGTCTTTGTTTTGCGCTCAAACCACCATTGAAACGTTCAAAGCTGGATGCTAGAGGAATTCCATGCATAATGATCGGCTATGATCAACAATCCAGAGCGTACAGACTATATGACATTTATAATAAGAAGATAATTGTTAGCAGAAGTGTAACCTTCCAAGAGGATGTACTAGGCTCATCCAGACTGGCCGACAACAATGAAGTCCAAAATGGTAAAGACCTAGACTCGCTAATTATTGACTTGTCATTCAATCCAACGGAAGTTGAAGACAAGGTCGAACCACTACAACTTCAACCTACCCAAGTTTCACCTCGACCGCAAGTGCTGCAGCCAATGGTTCAGACCCCAGAAGTTCGACTAACCAGAAGTCGCGCCCTAAGAGAAGGGATAGTTGTCCCAGAAATCCACCAGAAGACTTCGTCAGAGGGGAACACAGCTCACAATGCCGTTTTTGCCGAAGCCTCTAATGATTTCAAGAAAACGGAAGATGACTATGTTTTTGCATTGAATGCTACTCCTCAACAACCAAGAACTGTAACTGAAGCCATGAACAGTCCGGAAGCAAACCAATGGAGAATAGCCATGAATGACGAGTACGGATCTCTCATAGCAAACGGAACATGGGAGCTAGTGGATCTACCAAACGGTGCCCACACTATAGGAAGCAAGTGGGTGTTAAAAATAAAGAAGAATGCCAAAGGCAAAATAGAGCGCTACAAAGCACGCCTAGTGGCAAAAGGATTTGCACAAAAATATAGAGCCGAATTCCAAGAAATTTACGCACCTGTCGCCGGACTTTCCACCATCAGGCTTTTAATTTCAGTAGCCGTCCAGAAAGGTTACTATATAGATCAGTACGACATAAAAACTGCCTACTTGAACGGTTTCCTAGGAGACGGAGAGCAAATCTACATGGACCAACCTGAAGGGTTCATTGTTCAAGGTCATGAGCACCAAGTATGTCGTATAACCCGTAGCCTCTATGGCTTAAAACAAAGTGCACGAAGGTGGTACATACATTTCGCCGAGAAGATGCAGAAGAATGGCTTGAAGAGGTGTCTCTCCGACGCTTGTGTATTTTTCCTCAGAGAAGGCAAAGAAATATGTGTGTTAATTGTATACGTGGATGATGTCGCCGCCATCACTTCCAGTCCGAAGATGCGACAGTTTGCAAGAAGCGTTTTGACGAAAAGCTTTGAAATTCACCCTCTTGGTCCAATAAATGTTATGTTGGGAATCCAATTTTCAAAGACTCAAGATGGTGCTATCACCATGAACCAGACGCAGTACATCAAGAAAGTTCTGTCACGTTTTGGGATGCAGGATTGCACACCAGTGACGACTCCCTCAGTACCAAGAGGACAAGAAACACGAGAATTAACTGAATGTCCAGACAAGATTCCACTACGAGAACTTGTTGGTGCTCTCTCTTACATTTCAAATGGCACACGCCTTGATATTTCCTTCGCTCTGAACTGCTTAGCACAACGTGCATCCACACCTACAAGGGATGATTGGCAAGCTGGAAAGAGAATCCTTCGATACTTGCAGGGAACCAAGGAGCAGAGCTTAGTCTTACGACCAGATCACACCGGACTCCAAATCTACACTGATGCGAGTCATGCAAGCGATTTGGAAACTCGCAGGTCCACAACAGGAGTAGTGGCAACTTATGGCAATGTACCTTTCCTTTGAAGATCAAACCTACAAAGGACAGTTTCCCTGAGCACCATGGAATCTGAGTATAAGGCGATTTCCCAAGGCGTACAAGAGTGCCTCTGGACTAGAGAACTATTAATTGAAATAGGTATCATACCTGCCGATGGTGTCAAGCCTACACCACTTTGCACGGACTCACAAAGTGCTCGTGCCCACGCAATGAGCTATGTGAAAAAATCACGCACAAAATACATAGACATTATTTATCACCATGTGCTTGAACGAATAGAAGACAAAAGTGTGGAAATACTTTACATCCCCACAAAATCAAATGTTGCCGATTTATTAACAAAATCGCAGCCTGGACCAAGACAAAACTTGTTGACTAATAAATTAAATGTTTTTGTTTCCAGGTAAACCTCCTTCAGTCAGAGGGGGAAATTGTCAGCTTGTTCAGAAATGAACAGCGCCACGATTTGTTTGAATTAATCATGTTTGTGACTTCAGGAGCTATTGACCTTGCACACCAATCCCCAGTTCCTGAGTCAACATTGAGTGAAATGTCACACATGGGCAGTACCGGTTTCCTGGAGAAGAAACTCCGAGAAAGTTCCAGGCCAGGAATCCGGAAGTAAATAAACCAGTTGGAAGGCGACGTCACGAACGTTTTGAGGAAGACTGACTTCCAACTCAGCCTCCTACGTGAGCAGCCCTAAGCTGCTAACTGTCCAACTTTCTTATTATGTAAAGTTTAAATTATAACTGTTATGTATAGTTTTCTGTCATGCCTATTAAACCCTTATTTAGAGTTACATATCCACACAGTCGTAGTTAAAATACTCACCTCTAACACATATGTTGTGACTGTTTCTCCTTCCCGCCTTGGGGCTTTTCACCTGCCGCGACCCTCTACCCATCTCCCGCGCTGGGGTTCCTCGTCGGCCCGGATAGAGGTTGGGACCCAAGAACCGCCCGAAAACCTGATGTCTGCAAATGTGCGGGGATTGTATCTTCCAAGAAACGTTACGACCCACACACAGCCTGTCAACGCCACCGTCATTGCGACTTCAACAATGACCCCTGTTCGATCTGCCTAACCATATCTCTTTCCGACTGGCCACTAATCCAACTGTACAACAAGAAATCTCTGGATCGGTCAACTCAGATGAGAAACAAAAAAGCCCGTGAATGTACGACGCCATCAAATGAAGTTCTCTCTGCCTCAATTCAACCCATTATGAAACCATCCACTATTCCGGCAACTGTCACCTCCTCATCTTCCTACCTGGACCCTTCTACGGTCACTATGGAAACGAACACTTCTTCTACTCCTAACCCGTCGTCATTTGGGCTTGACGCAAGTCCCTTTCCTACCAACCCCCTTTTGAACTATAGTGACTGTAGTTTTCTCTTCAACGTAACTGCACAGAAACTTGATCTCAGTGAAAAGGAAATGAATCGCCTTCGACAAAACTGTGAGCCCATTGCATCTCACTGCGCTAGCCTTGAATCCAAACTTGCTAATGCCCGGAAGCTGATCGACGCTTATAAGCTGAACATACAGAACTTAACGACCAGCAACACGAAAATGCGACGTAAAATTGAGCTTTCTGATGCCAGACTCCGACGCCTATCTCCCCTACCCATTTCAACTTCTCGTCAACCCATCGTCAAAATTCACAGACCTGCACTTCCACGTAAGCCTATTCGTCTCACCACTCGTGGCACCCAGACAATAGAAACCACTTCCAAGATGAAATACATCGTCGGGAACACCGCAATTCCAGCTGACGTTCACCTTTACAACCCCATCGACCACCCACCTGTTCTTCCCGAACTCGCCCGACGAGAACACCACCAACTGGCACAAGAATGGATCCGTGCAAACCAAGCCATGCCTAAGGAGTCCTATGTCGCCCGCCAAGTTTGGCAATGGGACAACGCCACAACCTTCATTCCTGCTATCCGAGAAATGCGTAGGATGTCCCTCACCCAGACTAGGAAACTTCCATGCCTGGATTGCCGCTCCTCTGCCAAGGGCTAATGTTTCACCTTTACTACAAGACCATAATTCACAAATTATAAATATCAACTACCTTCACAAACTTCAGACCGGAATGACGTCTCTCATCGACACCACTTGATGCCCCTGCGATTCCTCATTCCTCGCCACTCTAATCCGCTTAATGTTAATCAACCCTTCAATCAACCCTTCAATCAACCACCCCATGTAAAAAAAAAATGGACGGAGTCAACCTTCATGACCGACTTTCAGGTACTGATTTTTAAGCTTACTTTTCCCCCCCCCCCCCCTTCCTCTTTTAAACGGAATCAAAACTCTCAAACTTTTGTCAGTCCGTTGACAATAACCAGTTTCTTCCCCCCCTGCAGTACTTGCCTAAGTTAAACTGCTTGAGATATTGGGTCTGATGCGTCTCGCACCTCAGCCTACACCAAATCTCTGGGACCCAGCGAACCCCCTTGGGAACCCGCCATGATGGTGCCCACCACCTATATTGACGAGGTCAACTGTAAATGCAATTAAATTTACAGGTAGTGTGATATTTTCAGCCGGCAAGTAGAAAACCCAATTTTACCTGGGGGAGGTCAAAATTGTTTTCTATTGCCTAAAGAAAATATACACTACCTGTAAATACCCACCCAACCTCCCCTCTGGAGTCACCACATGGCTGACATATCTGGAGGAAAAATAGATGGTTGGCTAACGCCGTAATACTATTTATGGAGGGTCTGCACGTGCTGGCGCATGCGCAGATGGGCGGTTCAGCTGGGCGTATCGAGAGAGTTTTGAATCCTCCAGGGTAACAAGCACTCAGGAACTGAATGCAATTAAATTTACAGGTAGTGTATATTTTCTTTAGGCAATAGAAAAAAATTTTGACTTTCCCCAGGTAAAATTGGGTTTTTTTTCGAAGAAGTATGTCTTAGTAATGTGACAAGTTTGATGGCTATGCTAGACATATGCTAGTGAGTAGATTAAATTTAGTACTATGTGATCTAACTACAAAAAACCATGTTAGTGAGGTGGCTTAATGAAATTACCGTTACTTGGCGGATAAATGCACCAAATTGGGTATGAAGGTACCCTAGGGTATACTAAAATATGTTAGCCTAGAAGCCCACTAGTATTTCTAAAAATATACAATAAAATCCAAGATGGCGCCCAAAAAAATAGCGACAAAAGACGGTTTTTTGATTCTAGCGTCTAAACCGTTCATCCGATTGAAAATTAATCGGTTACCAATTATGTTTAGAATAAACTTTCCTTAAATAAATGTATTATTCATAATTTTTGTACAATCAATCTTCTTGCCGAAATTCGGTGTTTAAGTTATTTAGGCCGTTTACGTATGTTAGCACATACAACAGTACATAATGTGTATTACAATTCCTAACTTTAAACAGCTGGAGTACCCATTCTAATCATAATAAATGGACGTGATTAGGCTTAGGTGAAAGATGAATATTATTTTTTCCAACAAGGGTAATTAAAACTAATTATATTAGTTAGAAGCTTAGCTATGATAGTTTTTCTACAGTGTAGCGCTGTAGTTTTTGCTCTATTTTACCGCATATTCCATCTTTAAACCGCCATAGTAGCCGTTCTAATTCGCATAAATGTAAGATGAAAGATTAAGATGTATATTTTCCAGCAAAGGTAATTAAAGCGATTTATATTAATTAGGACCTAAGCTACGATAGTTTTTAGTAACCTACGAAACATACATTACCTTATTTTTAGCATTCTCTTTCTCCTAATGCCTTTTGATCTATAGATTAGAGTCGTGGAGCCTTCCGGTGCCGCGACCCACTGAGCATCATTGTGCGCATCTCTCTATATAAAGCGCCAAGTCGCCCGTTGCTTCATGTTTTCATCTATTACGCCTTGACCACGTCGACGTGCTACTTGTCAGCCTACCCTGTCTCACGCTAAAAGTGCGTCTTGAGATCCTCCGGCCTGAATGACTAGTCAATCGTCCTCTGCGGTCGAACTCTCACTGGAACCTCCTCCGCTCTTGGAACTCCCCCTCTGCGGTTCCCTGCTCCTCTCTCACCTAGGCGTCTTCCTCTGGAAGTTTTGGCGGGCCCGCCATCGGTCCCTCCGCGACTTTCTAAATACGACCACTACATCTCCCATCCCGTGCGTACAGGCTTCCGCTCTGCCTAGTCACTCTTCTCTTCAAGCGGACCTGCTTCAGGCTAAGGAAGCCTACACCCAACTTAAGTTCCAAGTGAATGCTCGGTGCCTTTAGGACAAACCACCTGGCGGTCCCATTGACCTTTCCTTGCGGTCTCCAACCACTCTGCTCCATCCCTCTTTGTTGAACCTCCTATGGAAGAGCTGTCCAACGAACGAGTCAGTTTGACACCACAATCCTCGTTTAAGACCAAGATACAAAAACCTCCGGAACGGTCCAATCTTTTTATCGTCCCGGCGCTCTCTACCATCCTCGGGGATGAACAAGAATACTCCCCATGATCCATCCGCGCCGTCTGCTTCTACCTCAAGAAATCTAAGCCCTTGTGCAAAGGTCGGTCCTAATTGTTTATTCTCTTTACGAATAACTTAAAGTCTGATGTCTGCCTAAAGATCTACACTTGGATAAATACAGTTATCCTCCAGGCCGACCAAACTCTTGATGTTGACTGCTCTGATCACAATATTCGATTCGGGCAATGAATTTCGGGCAATTACCACATCTTTGGGCCCACCGCAGTAACGTTTCCATTTCTGACATCCTCGAAGTCGCCTCTTGGCGACACCTCTCGGTATTCTAATCAAACTACCTTCGGGGTATGGCATCCGACGTGGATGGACTATATCGCCTAGGCCCTTTCGTTGCCATTTGGTGTCTCATCCGTTGCATTCAAAACTTATTAATCAATTAAATACGGACCAACCACCTTCACCCTGGACCGATGGTGATCTTTTTTACTTTCTGGGAACCAGTTCGCGACCCTAGGATGCCTGTCATATGGAGCCCGCTGCCTTGGATGAGGTCTGCGGATGCTAAAAATAAAGTAATGTATGTTTCGTAGGCAACTAAAACCATCAATTTACCAGGTCGAAAGATACATTACCTGTTTCCTGCCTTGCCTTCCCTCTGTTTGCCATATAACATTGATAGGAGGAATAAAAGATGAAGCAACGGGCGCCTTGGCGCTTTATATATAGTTTGTTCCACATTTTGCTTTCAGAAAACTGACTGGATGACGATTCGTTTCCTTGCACAAGAGTGCAAAAACATGTCGATATCACATTTGTAGACTCAACATAGTTACTGTTAGAGTTTACGAATGTGTTGTCTACTGATTTTTTGCACTCGTAGTGGAAGAAAACGAGACTTCATACAGTCAGTTTTCTGAAAGCATAATGTGGAACAAAGTATAGAAGAGGGATGTGCACAATGATGTGCAGTGGGTTGCGGTACCGGAAGGCTCCGAAGCTCTAATCACTAGATCAAAAGGCATTAGGAGAAGTAGAATGCTAAAAAATAAGGCAATGTATGTTTCTGATCGGCAATAAAAAACCAATTTTAATCAGGTGGCCCAGGTAAATTGATGTTTTTCTACAGTGTAGCGCTGTAATTTTTGCGCTATTTTACCACAACTTCCATCTTTAAACTTCTGCAGCAGCTGTTCTAATTCGGATAATGAACGTAATTAGGCTTAGATGAAAGGAGAAGATGTATGTTTACGACGAGGGTAAGTAAAACGATTTATATTACTTAGAACGGGTACTACAGCAGTTTAAAGATGGAACCTGCGGTAAAACAGCACAAAAAGCACACCCTACACTATAGAAAAACTATCGTAGCTTAGCTTTTAATTAACATAAATCGTTTTAATTACCCTTGTTGTAAATTATACATCTTCATCTTTCATCTAAGCCTAATCACGTCCATTTATCATGATTAGAACGGGTACACTAGCTGTTTAAAGTCATGAATTGTATTGCACATTATGCACTGTTCTATGTATAACGTGTAAACGTCTTGAAGGAACTTAAACACCGAATTTCGGCACGAAGGATTAATTTTACGAAAATAGTAAATAGAACATGTTTTGAAGAAAATTTTATTCTAAACATAATTGGTAACTGAATAATTTTCAATCAGATGAACGGGTTTAGACGCTAGAAGCAAAAACCATCTTTTGTCGCTATTTTTGGGGAGCCATCTTGGATTTTAGTGAATATTTTTATAAATACCAGAGGGCTCCTAGGCTAACATTTTTTAGTTTACCCTAAGGTACCTTCACATCAAATTTGGTGCTTTTATCCGCCAAGTAACGGTAATCGTGAAAAATGGCTCTAAGCCACCTCACTATGTCGTCCATTGTTAAACCTGGCTTCAAGATAGACTGGCTTCAAGTAAACCTGGCTTCAAGACCTTTTAAAAACTTTGTTAAAAGTATATCATCCACACACGACACCACAGTCTGAATAGAAGATATTTTTTTTCTTTTTTACATGCCAGTGGTACTGCTGTCCATATTTAATTATTTATTTTCTCCCCCACTCTGTTCAGTACCACTCGCAGAACAAAGTCATTTATTTTGTATCTACAGTTAAAACTGCAATCAGCAATAGAGGAAAATTTTTGTTTAAACTCTATTGGCTCGTCCTTAATCCTAAGTGTCTAGCGGTGAAGCATCAAGAGGTGCCTGTATTATTTTTGCTCTAGTGAGACTATAGTATGGCTTTTAAATTTTTTTACATATTTTTATTCTGTGACAACCCTCCTTTAATTTTGCAGAGTTATAAAAACTCAATTCATTCCAACATTCGACATTCAACATTCATGTCTACTTTCGGGCCTTCACGCAGTCGTTTTAACAACTGAAACTTCCAGGTACAATTAACTGCAGGAAATTCTAGAAATAAATATCACACAAGTCAAATGAAGCGTGAAATAAACCGCTAAGAGACAAAGCTTGGATTTTCCTGACAAACACTTACATTGCCGTGTTTCCTTCGGCAGAGTGCCTCTAATATCGCTGACTGACGTCAAAGGATTTCCTTTTTTATGCTTTTTGACATCAGCTGTACATTGATAACAGTTCATTTTCAAGCTGTCTCTTTATCCGGAAAGTTCTAATGGAATAAGATACTCTTGACCTACGATGCGATTAGTAATTCATTGTATTTTTACTGCTGCTTTGTTTTCGTTGACTCGACTAGGCCACATAAAAAATCAGCACAAATCTATCACATGCAAAATCACCGGTTGAATAGTAAAATTTGCACCATTACCAAGGAAGTTTATCTGCGAGTATCTTTTTTGTTTTCAGGTCGTCGGAATGTCAAATGCTATCTGTCTGAAATGAAGTTTATTGTTCAATCAATCTCACTGCCAAAATGCCGAAATGCCAAAATGTCAAATGCTATCTATCTGAAGTGAAATGAAGTGAAATGATGTTTATTGTTCAACCTGTGCCAAAATACAAAAATGCTAAAATGACAAATGCTATACTATATCTGAAGTGAAATAAAGTGTAACGAAGTTCAACCTGGCCAATAAACTTCATTTCACTTCAGGTAGATAGCATTTGACATTTTAGCATTTTTGAATTTTGGCAGACTGATTGAACAATAAACATCATTTCACTTTGGTTAGATAACATTTGATATTCCGACGACCTGAAAAAAAAAGATTCAGGAGTTGGTTCAATTCATTTACTATTAGCGATTCTGCTAGCTTCGTGTTACGTGATTATGTGTATTCAGCCGAGTAATTATGGCAACCTGTCGGCCGGATTTAGAATTGAGGAGCAAATCGCATTCATAATTTTCGAGTCACCTTACTCCCTCGTTACTTCGACAGCTTTTTTTTGTTTGTCGTTGTATTAAGTGTTTTTGCACGGTTGAAACGGAGTTCTCCAACAGCGCCGCTATACTTTGTTCCACATTATGCTTTCAGAAAACTGACTGTATGACGCTACATTTGCTTCCACTACGAGTGCAAAAAATCCGTAAACATCCCATTCGTATACTCTAATAATAACTTTGTTTAGTGTACTAATGTGATATCCACATGTTTTTGCACTCTTAGTGCAAGGAAACGAGTCGAAATCCAGTCAGTTTTCTTAAAACATAATGTGGAACATACTATAGCCATCGTAGTTATGTGATGTCCGACGAAAGCCGTGGGTCTTTTGTTTTGCCCCCCCCCCCCTCCCCCTTACCACTGACTAAATTTCCAGAACGAATTGCAATAAGGGCGATGTTTTCTGCTAGCCCAGACAAAATGTCGCCCACGTAGCCTTCTCTGAACAGAAAGTTTTCATCAGTACCTCACGTTGGTGAATCGTGTATCTAATTATAACCAGGGCCGAAGCGACTGGGAGGGGGAGGGGAATGGGGGGGGGCCCCCCCCCCCCCCATAACCATCTAAGAAACACATACAGTTGGCAAATTCGAGTAGTCGAGTGGGCAAAATCGGACAAATTTTCACTGCAAATTCCAGTTTCCATGAGTACTGGTTAATTATTATCATCATTTCGTCAGTTTGAAAGTAAAGTTTACAATACATTTTTTTCCATCAGTTTTCGCAACAGTTCTGTGTAGCTTGGGAGTAAATGAAACGCTGCCCCTGATCATTTCTGGTTGCTTCCCTGCATAGCTAGGCTGTAAGGAGTGGGGGAAAAGAAGCTCCGTGAAAATTTGCGTAGTTGGCGAAATTGAAAATTGACTTGGCCGTTTTGTTTGCTATGTCACCACCATAACTTACTAGATGTAAGCCCGTGCTACGCACGGGTGTTGTAATGATGGCGTGATGTTTCCACCACGGGGTTGGTTTGGTGCAGTTCTTTATATGTAAGTGGCAGTAAAGTGATTGATTGCGTTCAGAGCCGTAATTAAGAGGGATGCAAAGGGTGCAAGGCATCCAGGCCCAGGAGGCAAGGGGGCCCAAAATTCAAAGCAGGTGGCCGAAAGTTTTTACATAAAACTTGTGTCCTAAGTGTTGTGGGTGTGACGTCATTATTGAGGCACTCCCTTTAGTTGTACTTGCTGGCCACAACAGCAACTTCCTGTAACCTGATGTATGTTTAATAAAGGCTGTAAAGGTCAGTGTTGGCAGGAAGCCAATGCTGACTATTATGCCATTCAACCCCCTGTTATCATTGGACCCACACTCACTGGGAGGTGGTTCATACCCCCGCATCGGTAGTTAGCTAGGAGCTTGATAACTTAGGCTAACATAGCAAAAACCACTATAAAATAGGCCACAATCATGAACCCAATATTCTTTAGTTTTGGGGGCTCTACATTTTACTCTTGCACCCCTTCCTTTGAAAAATGCTAGCTGCAGCACTGATTGTGTTGGCGTTGCCATGTGTTGCGATTTATTGACTTTTGACTTGAGTGTTGCTAGCACTGCTGCTGTTGTTTTGCAGTACAGTACAAATGAAGTGGCTAGCACAAACGAAGTGGTCATACGTTTTCTAGCAGGGAAGCATAAAATTTGCTCCCACCCAGAGAAAATATTTATTTACGTCAACATTTTCAATTACCAAGCACAGCTGGAGGGGGAGTGGGAGAGTAGTAAGGAGACAGGTACAGCCGAAAAGGAAAATGAATGAATGGTCTTTTTTTTGGGGGGGGGGGGGAGGGCTGCGGCGGATGGAGAACCATTTTCTGATGCTGGGTTGCGGGATTGGGAAAATGCGGAGGAATATGATGATGTCACAGACCCCAGACATCGGCATATTCTTCGTTAGCGGCATATTGGGAGCTACTAATTTGTAACGTCAAACGCCAAACGGGGTATAAGTAAATAAAAAAGAACTGATTGGCTATAAAAATCTGGCCGTCGGACTAATTTACTGCCAAACGGGAAAAAGGGCAAAAAGAAATAATAAAAAGTCATTAGTCGTCTCCCTTAGTAACGTGGGGCCGAGGTGGGGGCAAAATGGAAATAAACACCTTTGTTTCTATCAAGCCTTAAAGAAAAAAAATACCTATGTTAAGCCATGGGAACAGCTACGTTTTGAAAAATAAATAAAAGGAAAACCCGTGTGTTGATGATTAAAGCATCTTTTGGCTTCGCATCGCATTTTTTTCTAAAACACCGAGCAGTTTCGTACTCAAAATCCCGATTGCTTCTTTTTAAACTTAAAAATTAGATGCTGTCTTTTGTTTACAACACAACTGCTAACAAATCCATACAGCTTGATCTGACTTGTCGTAAATAATAACTGTAGGCGTCGAACGATAGCTGGCGTAGATGCTGAGACAACGGTTCGTGCAAAAGTATTTTAATCCATTAATTTCCCCTGTCTTTGGAATAATTTAATGAATCTGTCACATTGGTCTGCACGTTGGGAAAAGAATGATACATTTCCAAATTGACAAGCTCTAACTTGTGTTGGTCATTCAATAACAACGGGGAAGGAAAACTGATCACAATATCCGTTTTTTTTCAGAGGAAAGTATGATCACAAATTCCTGATCAGAGAATTATTGCACGCCTCTGTAGAGGCTTTGAGAAGAAGCTTCAGTCATAAAAAACTCAAGTCATTCGAATCTCTATAGAACCGGTATCTTACATTCCTCTGCCCACAAAATTAAAAAAAGAAGTGCAAGTGTGCAACCAACATTCAAAATTGGTCAGACCACAAGTGCTTCTTGTATTCAGCTCTGGCTGCCAAACACGAATTAAGCAGATTGAATCCGAAATAATATGAAGTATATGAGAGAACGGTAGATTGCTCAATGCTGGAATTTCCAACACAGCTGGATCACATTGATGCATTCGATATAGCCAACAAAGATATATCGATCAATGTGATTGCTTATACCAAAGAGAATGGCTTGCATCCCCTTCGTGTACTGAACACAAATTTTAAAGGCCAACCCATAGATCTGCTTTTAATTACCAATGAGTCGACAAATTTTCACTACTGCGCCATCGTGGATTGGGACCAATTTCTGTGACACCAGGGATCGGGGAGCAACACGAAATATTACTGTCAAAATTGTTTCGCCGCTTATGAAAAGGCACGCTGAGAGACAAACACAAACCGGAATGTAGAAGAACCAATCCGTCACCTCAAGCGCTCAAATTCTTAAAAACGGGGGAAAACATTCTGAAGTTTGAAGCTTTCATACAAGAAATGTTCACCCCAAAATCATATACCAGCCTTGTAGCTTTGGATACATCGCAGTGGGATCGAAGAAACATAGCATATCTTATTACCTCGGAGGGGATGCCGTTGAACAATTCCTCGATCGGTTGGTGATTAAAGCGCGCGAGTACGATGCAACATTAAAAAGACTCCAACCACTATGTATCACTCCCGTCCAAAAGGCTGATTTTAACCATGCTGTAGACTGCATCTACTGCAAAAAGCCATTTGGTTCAAAAGACAACAAAATCCGGGATCACTGCCACATTACCGGCCAGTACAGAGGAACTTCTCCCTCGAGTTGTAATCTGTATGCCCGCGAGAGCACCATGATCCCGGCGGTATTTCATAACCTCGTAGGTTACAATATGTATTTACTGTTAAGAGCCGTGCACAAGTTTCTGGGAAAATTATATGTCCTCGCGAGAAATACAGTAAGGTTCATGAACATGACCATCACCGTTGAAATGGGATGGGACGAAACGAAAAAAAAAAGATACATTCAGCTTAAGTTTATAGACAGCTTTAATTGTCTGCCCTCTTCGCTGAAAACTCTGACAAAGAGACATAAACGTGATTACTAGTTTAGGATGGTGAAGGGGTTCTTGAAAGCTGCTTGGAAGGAAAAATGGTTTCTTCCCGATGTCGAGGAAGAGACCACCGTGGATCTGTTAACCCGTAAGGGATACTGCCTTTACGAATACGTTCCCAGCATGAGTGTGTTCGAAAAGGAGTCTTTATCACGGAAAGAAGCATTTTATTCCAAACTCAAAGAAGGCCTAATTGATGAACAATACGATCACGCTAAACAGATTTGGAGTATGCTGAAAATAAAAAAAGTTTTCTTCTTAACACGAAATATATCAGGTGACCGACTGTCTGCTTTTGGCAGACATTTTTGAAGAATTTCGCAGGATCTGTTTGCGAGACCACGTCATAGATCCGTGCTTTTACGTCTCCACCCCCGGGGTTAGCTGGGCGGCAGCTTTAAAAATGACCAAGGCCGAGCTGGAACTATATACTCACTCGAGCAACCATTACTTCGTCTCATCGGGAATACGGGGGGGGGGGGGGGGAGTAACCTTCATCAGTCAAAGGTGGGCGGAGGCCAACAATCCGTACGTTCCCGCCCGAAACGTACACAAAACGTCACAAGTATATCATCGATTGGGACCTCAATAACGCTTACAGCTGGGCCATGAGACAGATGCTGCCTTACAATGGCTTTAGGTATTTGACTAAAGAAGAGATTTGAGCTTCGACATGACTAGGATAGCAAACACATCGTTAGTAGGATACATTCTGGAAGTAGATCTGGACTACCCAACTGACCTTCACAATCTCCACAACAATTACCCACTTGCTCCTAAAAAGTTTGAAATAAAAGAAGAATTTGTTTCCTCCTATTCGAAAGATTTGTTGCAAGGAAAAGCAAGGAAAAGCTAGTTACCAACTTACTGAGGAAGAAGCGGTACATAATTCACTACCTTAACTTAAAATTCTACCTCGAACACGACTTGGAACTTCGTCACGTCAGGTGGGTACTGAGTTTTAATCAGAGGTCCTGGTTGAAACAGTATATTGACTTTAATACGGCAAAACGTAAGGAAGCAAAAACGGAGTCTGAAGAGGAATTTTACAAAATTTGTAATAATTGCACCATAGAACAGAAACAGAAAAGACTGAACATCAATCTATGCAATGACAGCAAGCGAGCCATCAAATATTCCACCCAACCCAACGCCGAATCGTTTGAGATATTGCACGAAAACCTGGTTCAGATCAACTTGAAAGTATGCAAGGTGATGTGCGATCTTCCCACCTTCTCTGGGTTCACCATACTAGAGTTGTCCAAACTCCTTCTCTACAAATTTCACTACCGACACATAAAGCCCCTATACGGAGTTCGAGGAAAACTGCTTTTCACAGACACTGACTCGCTATGCTATTGCACTGAAACTGAGAACATGTACGGGGACATGTTTCATAACATCAGTAGATTTGACACTAGCAAGTACGATCTCGGGAATTTCGTGTTTAACGGCACCAACAAGCTAGTGTTGAGAAAGATGAAAGATGCCACGAAGGCGAAGCAATAAAAGAATTTGTGGGGTTGAGCAGCAAGATGTATTCGTCTGTGACCTCCCAAAGAGAAACGAAAAAAGTGAAGGACATTTCTAAAAGATTCGTGGAGAGACATTTAAGCTGCGAAGATTATAAGGCGACTCTCCATTCGAACCCCGAACAAACAGGGAGTTAGTACAAAGAAGAAGAGACCACCATTGCGAGTGACAGGTATCACCAGCTGGCCACGACCATGGTGAATAAATCCTTACTGTCAGCCTACGATGACCAAAGATTCCTCGAAAACGAAGTAAAAACTAAAACAATTGGACATTGGTTAATTAACGCATGTGTTGATCACGATGGTGATCTATTTCCTGCTGAAGACATATCGTCGGTATCATCGTGGGACTCTGAATCATCGTCGGTATCATCGTGGTAATCAGCAATGAAGAGGTGGAAACTCGGTGGAATGGGGATGAAGTTGAACAGAGAATGAAAGTAGTTGAAAATATCGAGGTTCGAGAAGCCGAGAAGAAGAGATTGCTGATGAGGGAGAACAGCCAGTTGAAATTGCAAAATTCAGAACAGTGGAGGAAGAAAACTAGAGATAGAAAAAGACAAACAGATAGGGAGCGACAGACTACTCAAACTCATATCCAGAAAATGAAAAAACAAGCTGCAGAAAAAGAACGACGAACGAGAATGACGGAAGAGGGGAAAATAGTGTTCAGGGGCAAAAAAAGGTAGGCTCAAAGAATGCGAAGATAGAAAAAGATACATGACTTGTTGATGGCAGGCTGAGCTGCTGTCATAATGTTTTTGTTGTATAAAATAATTTTGATCAGTAATAATATTTTGTTGTATAAAATAATTTTGATCTGTAATAATGTATGTTGAATAAAATACATATATACTTTTTTCTAATATTAAAGAACATAAAGTACATTCTCATCATGGACGCCACTAGCGGTTATTTTATGCTGAGTAAATACCTCAATGTCACGACTGAAATTGGACCGACTCTCGTTTTTAACAAACAGGCAGGGTTTACCACCGAGTTAAAACTCAATTCGTCCGAATGGACTTAACCTATACTGACTGGGTGAAAAGATTAACAAGTCCATACTCAATCAGTGGAGGGAGAAATTGCAGCCTAAAGACGAATAAGAAAATACGTTTGCCTGGAAAGGTTGGGAAAGTACGGACGAGGGTCTATGCAACAGTGTTACGGTTCGAAATAGGTCGTCAAGTCGTTCATCGAAATAGCAGAAGTGTTCATCGAGCAATTGGAGCTGTCTGTACACGAAAAACAGCTGCTGGCGATAATGTTGGAACTATCCAAACTCGACAGCAGAAACAAAATAAATTCTTATTGGATTTTAAAATGAACGCACTACGCGTAGGAGAGGAGAAAAGAATCATAGTACGATTTACGAATGACGACACGCAAGTGAACTTTGTCGATATGACCCTAAAACAGCAGCGTGGTTACTTTGTTGCAACTATTGTTTTTGGAGTTGACCGAGCTCTACAAACACTTTGTGAGCATCGATAAACTCATGCTGAGTATTTCCGAACTGAGTGGGGGAGAAAATAAATAAATAAATAAATATTGACGGCAGTACCACCAGCGTGTAAAAAAGAAAAACAAATTCTATTCAGACTGTGGTGTCGTGTGCGGATTATAAAATATTAACAAAAGATCTTGAAGCCAGTCTTGAAGCCAGGTTTACTTAAAGCCAGTCCGTCTTGAAGCCATGTCTAACAATGGAAGACAATTCTTTTTGTAGGTAGGTCACGCAGTACTAAATTTAATCTGCTCTAGTGTGATGCCACCAAGTAGACGATCGTCAAAGTAAATGAGTTGAGTGAGCAATTTCAGCTTCATTGCGTGATTGAAAATTAACCTCGGGAGGGGCAACTGAAGGGGAATGCGCTGATTGAGTGAGCGAAGCGGACAAAAATTAGCGTTTGTTAGCCAGGGCGCTCAAAATGGGATTGAATAAACATGGGCATACAATAAACCAAACCGTATCAACTTGGCTGATGTAACGTCTAATTGGGCAATACCAAATGTGAAAATTATGAATGAGAAAATTTATTGATATAAAATACCTCCAGACAAAAAAGGTAAAGGTGACAATTAGACCGCGGGATTCTTTGCATTTACAGCCTATGGAAGTTGTGCTATCCACCCAAAACCAAAACTGGTATAAGAGAAGCCGCCAAGTTTCCAAAAGGGACGGCCTTTGAAAGAAGTGATATCATTCAACCAGGAAAAGGCCGCCAAGATTATTCCTATTATCCAAGTTAATTGCACCCATTTAGTTTTCATTTAACTGTCGAACTTTAGTAAGTGCGATTAACTTGGCTAATAGGATTTAACCTTGGTGGCCTTTCCCTGGTTGAATGATATCATACTTTCGTAGACCGACCCATTTGGAAACTTGGCGGCTTCTCTTATACCAGTTTTGGTTTTGGGTGGATTTCTGTTACCAAAGACTACTTACGAAAACAGTGTATATATTAGGCTATTGAATCTTAAGTTAAACCTGCCTAGTGTAAACTATACGTCCTACCTGTCTTGAATTAATGACCCATTTTCGTAGACTAGACGGGAATCGACCTCGCAACCTTCTCATTAACAGGTTGATACCAAAGCCATTGAGCTATAGTGACTTGATGTAATACTCCAAATTTAAAACAGATAATTAAATATTATTGAGCAAAGATGCGCGTGTTTACATTAGCACGGCCGGCAGGCCGTGCTTATTAGAGTTCGTTTGCGCACGAGAATTTTCATAAAATGGACAGGAGGAGGAGGAGGTGGCGGCAAGGTTAACAATGTGAAAATGTTACCATGCTGCAACATGTAACAATGGGGCAACAATAGGCGAGGCGCACAAGCTCGGATTATAGCTCACTCGAACAAGATGTAACTATGCTCGGACACAGCAAAAGTAACACTGTCGTGCTAGCTTCGGAGCACGAAAGGCAGCATCAAGGGTTGCCGTATTCAGTGCTATTAGAAACTACAACGCAAAGCAGTGTAGAAAATAATACAGACATCGTTACCGGCTCAGAAGGAGCGGATACAAATATGCATGTTAGTGAGGCGGCGGATGATGTGTGCATGGCTATGGTTTCGAATGTAAGTTGTGAGTTGAGGTGTAGTGTGGGGCAAGATGAAGTAGAGGTAGAGGGCTCTCAGTTGTAGCAGGTTTTCAGTTTCCATTCACCAGTCTTTTTTCAACTGGGATCTGGAATGTGCGTGGGATTAGCAGGAAGAAGGATGAAATTGAAAACATGATGCAGCAGATAGACATTTTGGGTGTGCAGGAAGCACGTATATATACAGGGTGTTCGGAAATTGGTGTCAAATATTTTGAGGGTCCGCTGTGTGATCAAAGATAAGAAGAAAATGTCCTATAAACATGGGTCCGGAAATGCACCAGTCTTTAGTTACAGCCCCCCCCCCCCCCAGGTTTGGGGTAAACAGTTCTTAAATACCTCGTAATGATTCACTGTTTCCATTCCAAACTCAGGATATGTGCCATATCATACCTGGTATTTCAGTACTTCATAATACAGTATTGGGTCGCACAACTTATCAGAGGGAGAGGTAATTTTCTTATGGGGGGGGGGGGATCAAACGTGGGGGAAGAGAGGAGTAACTGCTTTGGTCTTGTACTTTAATGAAACAAATTGTAGAAAAAACACATCGTGTGATTGAAAACAATCGAAAGTAGTACTGTACTTTCTTTCATTACGTGTAAAGACCAAGTAGGTTACATCGTTTTCCAAGTTTGTGCCCTTTTTTTTTTTTTTTTTTTTTTTTTTTTTTTTTTTTTTTGTGGAGAGCACCAAACATTATCAATCGGGTATCCTCGCCATTAAAAGTGAGGGATTTAATGTGTTCGTTTTCTACTCTTCAAGCAAAGAAGCTTAAAACGTAAAAGTGGGGGAATCCTTAGAATTCGGATGATCACTTGTTTCATTGGCCGAAGCGGCGAGAACAACATTACTGTACTCAACCCACACATTTGAATTTGGTTGCTTAT
Source organism: Lithobius niger (assembly GCA_023313725.1). Taxonomy (NCBI): domain Eukaryota; kingdom Metazoa; phylum Arthropoda; class Chilopoda; order Lithobiomorpha; family Lithobiidae; genus Lithobius; species Lithobius niger. The sequence continues at coordinate 9,324 of JAHWFP010263927.1, read as the reverse complement.
TTGTTTGTTTGTTTGTTGCCTTTGTCTAACGCTCCAGCTTCCACAAAAATCATCGCATAAACTTGGTTTTGATTTGGAAGTAAATCTCCACCTCAGATTCTTTGTAGTTTTAAGTGTTAAAGACAAAAATCCTTGAAAACCCAACTTCTAAAAAACAATAACTTAGAAGTCTTAAAAGTTACATTACAGCGGGCAAGCTCTGCCATTCATTAGTTGCTATCCCCCTGTTACGATCTCCCTTCCAGAATGTAATAACATTTATTGACAAAAACAACAACGTTTGTGATGCGAAAAAGTACTGTAATCACAAATTCAAATTGAACATTCGCATATCTGTACAAGGTGACCTTGAACACCATTTGGAGAGTCCACATTTCGGGGTTGACAGACGACTTCTTGTTAATACAGGGGTTTGTTAAATCACTTGATGACTTAAATCTAAAGGTGACATTGTGATCCTTTGTTCACGTTTACTGTTCGGTAGTTCTCTTCCCTAAGTATGGAGTATCCAGACATCGAACTGGCAGACATGCACTACATGTATGGTCTTGCAGATGGAAATGCATTGGAAGCACGACGTCTCTACGCTCAAAGGTATCCAGACAGGAATTTGCCATATGCGAGAACGTTCAGTCGTATCCACCAGCGCTTACGGGAAACAGGCTCATTTGGGAGACGGACATCGGATGCTGGAAGACCCAGAACTGTGCGAACTGTTGGCTTGGAAGACAGAGTTCTCCAGCACATAGCAGAAAATCCATCGGATAGCACACGACGCATTGCACGCAGAGAGGGTGTCAGTAATTCGACGATTTGGGACATTTTGCATCATAACCTGCTATACCCCTACCATTTGTAACGTGTCCAAGGTCTTGGCGAGGCCGACCTTCCACCACGACGAGCGTTCTGTGTGCGACTGAATCATGAATGTGGAGCAGACGCTCATTTCCTGCCGTCTATCCTGTTTACAGATGAGGCTGGCTTCACACGTGATGGCATATTCAACTATCACAACAACCATCTTTGGGACCATGCAAATCCGCACGAGGTACAACAATCTAGACATCAACAACAATTTAGTCTAAACGTTTGGGTTGGAATTGTTGGTGATCATTTGGTAGGGCCTTTTTTTCTACCTCGACGCCTAAATGGAGAAACCTACCTCCATTTCCTCCAGTATGACTTGCCCCAACTACTGGAAGACGTTCCCCTGGCTGTCAGGACACGAATGTGGCTTATGCACGATGGTGCACCTGCTCACTTCAGCCTTTTGGCCCGACATTACGTTGATGGAAGCTTTCCTGACAGATGGATTGGACGTGCAGGCCCAATAGCATGGCCTGCAAATCTCCGGACTTAAACCCGTTAGACTTTTATCTTTGGGGACACTTAAAGTCACTCGTGTACAGTACACCAATTCCCAATGCTGATGTACTTCGCCAAAGGATTGTGGATGGATGCAACCAGATTCGCACAACCCCTGGAATCTTTGAACGGGTTCGTCGGTCCATGGCGCAGCGGCTTCGGAACTGCATCGAGGCAGAGGGGGGTCATTTTGAGCACCTACTATGATAAAACGCTTACGTTTAGTTTGTTTTCCGTCGTATTTATCTTTTTGAGTTACTTGTCACAGAATGTTCTGGAGAGGAGGTCTTTTGCGGATGCGTATTGCAGTCAATTGCAGCAGAGCCGCAAATGCAATGATACTCAGTAAAACTTTGAGTAGCCATCTTCTGTTTACTTAATGCTGTTTCATTTCTCGATTGTTTTCAATCACACAGTAATGTGATACGATGTGTTTTTTCTGGTATGTACAATTTGTTTCATTAAAGTACAAGACCAAAGCAGTTACTCCTCTCTTCCCCCACGTTTGATTCCCCCCCCCCCATAAGAAAATTACCTCTCCCTCTGATAAGTAGTGCGACCCAATACTGTATTATGAAGTACTGAAATACCAGGTATGACATGGCACATATCCTGAGTTTGGAATGGAAACGGTGAATCATTACGAGGTATTTAAGAACTGTTTACCCCAAACCTGGGGGGGGGGGGGCTGTAACTAAAGACTGGTGCATTTCCGGACCCATGTTTATAGGACTTTTTCTTCTTATCTTTGATCACACAGCGGACCCTCAAAATATTTGACACCAATTTCCGAACACCCTGTATATAATGTTGATTTTGGTAATATTTCTAATGTTGACTGCGTCATGTCATGTGCAAAATCTGGCGTGCGTATTTTTGTTAAGTGGAAAGTCCCGTACCTTTTGCAACCGTGTAAGCATGTAAATGAAATTGATGCATGTAGCTTGACAGTATGGTTTGGTAGTGAGTGGTTGACGGTTGTGGTTTTGCATGCTTCGAAAAATGTTACGGGTGCTATTTTGTAGGAATGGTTGCAGCAATTTCCCCCACATTGCATAACTGCTGGGGACTTCAATTCGCACCATTTTCAGTTGGGATCGACGAGATGCGACACTGGGGTTCATCAGCTGGTTCGTGTTATTGATGGTTTAGGCCTGTCAGTTGTGCACAATTCTGTTCCAACGTTTGTTAGGTGGCAAGTTTGTAGGCTGCAGGAATCTGTCCTGGACTTCTTTGTTGTTCACTGGGTGTTTCAGATGCTTTCTACCTTGAAACCTCTGATGAAAAAGTGACCTTTTTCCGGTGCTTCTGAGGCCTATCAGTTTTTCAACTATTGGAGCCAGAGCTGGGAGTCGGCGTCCGGTTGTTGATATTGGTTCCTTTCAGGTATTGCGGGATAAATATGTGCATCCCGCGCATAGGGTTGTAAGCCAGTATGGTGGACTCCTGCCTGTACGTTAGCGGTTAAAGATAGGTGTCTGGCCCACAGGAAGTGGAGGAGGGGTTGACTATGGTTGACCTACCGTGCTGTTTCCCTGGAATCTGCATACATCATTCGGATTGAGAAATTGCAGCATGGAGCACGTCTTTGTGCGGCGGTCACCAAGGCAAACACGGTATCTGTTGCACGGAAAGCATTGCACCACAAGACAAGCGATGCTCCCTCGTGTGGACATATGGTCCAAAACCGGTTTGTGAGCCCAGCTCGACTGTGCTTCGTGGAGAAGCACTTGCAAATGTGTTCAATGCAAGGTTTGCAAGTGTTTATTCACTTCTGAGTGGATCGCCTGCACCGACTGGTGCTGTACCCAATGTCGTTGGTTCGGTTTGTGATGCGCCTTTCCTTGCATCGGAATTGGACGCGGCTCTTGCCAAATGCAAAGCCAGTAGTGCTGCAGGTATAGACGGCATCTCCTACAAAGAACTGTTTGCCCTGACGGAATGGGTCGTGATGCGCTCTTACAGTATTACGAAGATTTGCTTGATGGCAATGATGTACCTACTTCGTGGATGTTTACAGTTCTCATCACGGTGCACAAACGGGGTAGTGCACGGTCTGATACACGCAATTATCGCCCGATAGCTTTACTATCGTGTGTGTGTAAGGTTTATGAAAGAATGCTGGTACTGCGATTGAACTGGCACCTTGAATACTACGGTTGTTTGTCATTCAAGCAATCTGGGTATCGTGCTGGACGTAGTGCTCAGGATGTCATTCTATTTCTCCTATCGAGTGTGAGAGAGACGTAGGTTCATGGGCTAGCTGTTGTCGCAGTTTTTCTAGATATTAGAGCAGTCTACGATACGGTTAGCATTGCATGGGTGTGTGCGACGCTCCAGCAGATGGGTGTTGGTGTCAAATTAATAGTGGCTGTGCTTGCTCTTCTAGGGACCAGAAGTTTTGCCACGCGGATAAATGGAGTATGGTCTGCACAGTCCACAACTGACAGGGGTTTGCCACAGGGAAGCTGCCTGAGTCCAGGTTTATTTGCAGTTGCAATTAATGATGTTCTTATAGAGCTGGGGTTTAATAACAACATTGTCTGTCATGCCGACGATGTTGCATTGTGGTTTGTGGCTGCGGACCCAGCAGCGTTAACTGGACTGATTCAAGGTGTGCTGACGGAGGCGATATGCAAGCTAGCTAGTCGTGGCTTGGCCTTGGCACCGGCGAAAACTGAAATTTTAGTTTTCTCACAGTCACACATTGTAAGGGCGACGCCTATTGATGTTGTTGTTGACGGGGTACCAATACGGAATGTTCAACGTGTAAGGTATTTGGGTGTTTGGTTGGATGGTGGGCTTTATTGGGCGGAGCACACGCGGTTCTTGCAACGGAAAATCTCCAGCAGCCTCCTCATCTTGAAAGTATTGGAACAGCACCAGAATGTGAACCGTGGTATGATTAAGGCTGCATATCATGTGCGTATAAGATCGGCTCTATATTACCACCTTCTGTTTCTGGCGGCGGCGCATAGGCATCTACGTGTTGTGCAAACTGTTGTCAATGATTGTCTACGGGTTGTGACGGGTTGCTTTCTGACGACTCCGGTGCAGACCTTTTGGGTTGAGGCATGGGAGTCCCCGGTGCTCCTGAGGGCAGAGGAATTGCTTGTCTTGTGACTTCGCAACATCGGTCGTGGACTGCATGACCCTGTGGCAAGGATTTTGCTTGATTACCTGGGTCTTACTTATAGAGAGCGTGGGGTTTTGGGTGTTGCAAGATGCGGTATGTCACTTCTTTCTTCAGACGAACTGGCACCATTTCTGAATGTTGTTACTGTTTACCCGCCATGCCCGTGGCAATGGACAGCAGGTTTGCATCAAGTTTTTTGTCAGGGTATTCCAGATGCATGCCATATCTACTGTGATTCCTCTTTTCAGAAGAAAACGAAGACGGGTGGGATTGGTGTTTATATTCCTGTGTTAAAATTTGTTATTAAACGTTCCCTGCAAAATGTGCATTCCAGTTTTATATGCGAACTTGCAGCGATATCGGTTGCGCTCGACGTGGCTGCAGATCGTGAGCTTCTAATGTATGTTGTTTACACGGACTCCAAGTCAGGGATGAAAGCCGTCGCGGCAGAAATTCGAATGATGAGGTTTGAGAGTCCTGTCATATTTTCCATATGCTGGAAGTTGTGGGTTGCTACCCAGGAAGGGATTCCTTCGCTTATGTGGGTGAAAGGTCATAGTGGAGTGGCTGGCAATGAGTGTGCTGATGCGATAGCGAAAGAGGCTGCTGTGGTGGCACCGTGTTCTGTTGCCAGTGCGGTTATTGATTCACCCTTTGCGTTGCAAGACTCTCAGGGTGTGGAACGAGCAGTGGTCGGTGGCACCGACAGGCAGAGCTTTTTATCAATTAACACCAGAGTGCATGTATGCTGTTGTCTCTTATAGTTTGCCATACTGGGCTGCGCGCATATTGGCTTGGTTCCGCACTGGCCACTCGTTGTTTCTTGCACACAGACACCGTCTTAGGTGGCTGCAGCACCCTAGGTGCAGGTGCGGTGACTATCAGTACCTTCCTAAAGCAACGAACAGAGCGAACAGAACGCACCACTGTTACAGACAGTTTGGCTCCAAAGTTGACATCGCGCATGCGCAGTTATGTTGCGTCAGCCATTCAGTGCCTTCCTAAACTACAATGTACCTCAACAAGCTCAGCAGAGTGTTCGATACGTCATGCCTACACCGTGACCTGACCTGGCTAATGGATTTGACCAGGATTGGCTAATAGTTGTGACCTGGCGAGAGCAATGCCAAATTGCAAACTATATTAGGGAGGTGGTTCGCTGGGGTGGAGGTTTGAGCATGCGCGACGTAACAGTTTTGACGTAACAGATTTATCGCTGACGATGTTGACGTCAATCAAGTCGCATCAACATGGATATTAGCCGGGAATGAGCCAAACTGTCACCAACAGTGGTGCGTTTGGTACGGTCTGTTTGGTCGTTTAGGAACGTACCGTATGACTCTGTGCAGCATTTTCTGCTTGAGTGTAGGTACTATCACTGTGCGCATAGTGTTTGCGTCGTAGAGTTGGTGCAGAGATGACTCTGCGGGTCTTATTGCAGAGGAAACACTGTATTGAGCGTTGGCGTGCGATTGCCAATTTCGCGTGCACAACTGGTGTGCGACTGTGACCCCTTTATCACCTATGTGTTTGCGTGTGTGAGTGTTTGTGAGTGTTGCAGTTAGACGGCTAAGAGACTCGAGGACTTGATGTACCATTCGGTTGCTGTTGTTGTGGGTTGATTTGTTTCTTTGTGTGTATTATCTTCTTAGGGTGGGCGCGTGGCCTAGGGCCGAAGCCCCAATAAAGTACATTGGATTGGATTGGGCGGCTCCATTAAATATATTCAATCGTAGTCGAGAACCAGAATGAAATGGTCTTGGTTTTCACTTTAATCTATCAGTTTTAAACTGTATGGCGCAAAGTTTATAATTTTGAGGCCATTGGACGGCCGACATGACTGAATGATTTATTTACTTCTTCAATGCAGGCTTCCGGAAGCTAGTTGAATTATTTCCACGATTGTTTGCCATAATACTATTATTATTATTATTACTTTATTACTTGAGTACTACAGACCCCAACGTCATGGACTCACTCTACTTACTGCTAACTTAACCCTAACATCCGGTGCACCACAAACTAAAATACCTGCATAAATAAACAAGGATGTACATCAACACACAAATCACATAATACTGCATATAATACTTTCTTTCTTGTTTCTTTAATCAGAGTCTAAAAGGCCTCAAAGCCGTACACTCTTTACTAAGTTAAACCTAAACCTAAACCTAACTTAACCTAATACAATATAATACTGCATCTGCTTGCAACAATGCATCAGCTGACACATGCTAACTCTAGACACACGCTAGTGTGTTGCCATCAAAAAACAAACGTGGGAAAAACCTTGGTCAGAACTTGAACAGAAATTATGCATTTCTAATGTTTCGTTTTTTCGCAAACAAAATTGGGTGTACAGTGGACATACCGAACACATGGTAGACCACACCGTAGCAATTACAATAAAATGGAAGCGAAAAAAGCCAACAATATTAACTGAACAAAAAACGGTTTCGCGGTTTAGGAAAAAAACATTAGAGCTCGTATCCCCATACTCACAGCTGTACAGGTACACGAAAAAAAAACGGATTAGAGTCACTCGAACGCAACGAACTATAATTTGAACTCCAATTCCAGGAAACAAGGATTTTGACATGCCAGTTTCCATGCACACGTATTCATGAACATCACTAATCAAACAAACAAAACGGTTGGATGTTTCACACAAACAAAATACGGGCACAAAAAATACAACATACACACGCACATGAAACAGAACGAAACACATACAAACAGACGCAGTAAACAGCAAAACGCCTATTTGTCAATTGTTGATTTTAGTTGCGTTTTTTGGTCTGATACTATACGGCCTTTAATACAGGTGGCTTTTCCAAGACCGCTTTTCCTAAATAAATTGGACTGCGCATGCGCCGACTCTGAGGTCAGTTGTGTTCTTTGTTGCGTCATGTATTTGTTATCTCTAATATCAGCATGGCTGTCGTTGTCGATCCGACGAATCGACATAACTCTGGACCACCTGAACTAACAAACTAGTGAATACTTATTATGAAACGTAAGTGGGACTACTCCAAACGTAAAAATTGTATTCGAGGGGTATTATGCTACAATTGGCAATGAGGAAATTACGTTAGGATCCACATTTATCCCCGCCGATGATTTTCCCAATATTCCGCACGCCGTTGCTCATGAAACATAAATTCGGCACGCTGCCGCTGCCCGCCGCCATTAATTTTTCGGCGCGCCACGCCACTAGGTAGTTTTGCATTTTAATTCAGAATTTCAGTTTTAATTTTGTAACGAGTTTTTCACGATCTGAGGAACCTTAAAAACAAAAAAGGTAACCTTATATTTTTTTTCGTAAACAGTTCCGATAGGCGGGTTGTTATTGTCAGTTTCGTGCAAGAATTTCATAAAGAAATTCATAAACTGCTTATGCAAAAAATCGCAACATTATTATTTTCATAGACAAAAGACAAAGCTCTCTATTGGGTGGATCCGATAGGCGGGTTGTTATTGTCAGTTTTGTGTGGTTTTGTTGTTATTGTCAGGTTAGGTTAGGTTAGGTAAGTTTGGGGTTTTGCATTTCATACAGAGGTAGTTAACTGGTTGGGGTTTGGCATTTCATACTGGGGCAGTTAATTGGTTAGGTTATGTTAATGATGATTTAACGAGTTTCCGCAATTTGGGACCAATTTGTAGTGCCTTCCGTGAAAATTAAAGGTAGGTTTTTTTATCTCTTTTTTTCGAATTTCGGGCCATGTGCGTAAAGGGAACATGGGAAGAAAACGGGCTCTCGTCCGATTTTTTTTTAATGGACTAAGAATTACCTGCTGAGTAATGTTTTCCTCTTCCATTTTTCGGTCAAACTCACCGTTTGGCCGTGGTGAAGGTCCAAAGTTAGCACCGCATCGCGCCAGAAAGCATGAAACTGGGCGAAAATCCGGCAAGTGAAACGCCAAACCCCTACCAGTTCATTACCTCAAGTGAAATGCCGAAGCTGGTTCCTAACCTAACCGACAATAACAACAAAACCACACGAAACTGGCAATAACAACCCACCTACCTAAACTGTTTACGGGAAAAATATATCAGCTGAGACCACGGGATTAAAACGGTCTCTCGAAGCCTTTGTCCCAAAAATTTTATGCGAAAATGTTGTTCAGTTGATCATTTTACGTCATTCTAGCTCAACGAGAGATCAATTGGTGAGGAGCTCTTATTCTTCCCATAAGCCACGTAAAGTAAACTTGTTCCCTCTATTGTTTATTTTACTATCGAAACTGATCGTGGAATGAATTTATAATTCTGCCTTTATTTCGTTAACTACGCACCTAGTATTCACTATCCCGTTGTCTCACACGTTTGTCGAATTGATTATACTACAACAAACTGTTACACTAAATAATCGATTATACAATAATTAACTGATTAGCAGGAGCCACATAACTACACGAATTGCCAATACGCATAGAATCCTAGGACAGCCTTCCCGCGAACCGTAAAGTAGCCGCCATTTTTTTTTACAGTGATTTGCCAATAGCCCAACAACAGATAGAATTCTGTTTTTTTCCTTGCATATTGTCAAAACGTAAAATAAGCTGGGCTAGTTCCGGTTCAACTTTTTTTTCATACAGAAACATAATTGGCAAAAATTTTAAGTCAAGGACCTACAACCCTTCATATGCAAACGATTTAGCCATAAACTGTTCAATAACAACGCCTACATTTTGCTGGCACGTCTTCTAATCGAATTCATGAAAAATTGACTAATATTTCAGTCACTTCCGGCCATACGATAAGGGTGATAGGTGGCGAGGCACGGACGTTTGTCGTGTTGATATGGCAATGGATCGGAACAA
>JAHWFP010263926.1:130799-172534 GCA_023313725.1 Lithobius niger | reverse complement strand
AGATCCTTACTCTAAACATTTAACGTTCCGTTTTTGTTTATTAATTTTATTATTTAGGCCGATGAAGGGGGGAAAACACTAGTTACCTCCGATTAAAACGGAATTTAGTAGAAATGCGTAAGCAGTTTGTGTTAAAAAATAAAAGATTGAACTGAACGATTGGAACTAGGGAAATATCTGATCGCCTTCAAACCTCTGACTTTCGATCTTGATTAATAAAAACATTCTTGGCAAATGCTTTTGCAATAGTTTATCAGGCAAACTTGACAGTTGGAAAAAAAAATGATTCTGTAATTTAGATTTGGTACCAATTGGAGTAAGGGGGCATCTGTATATGCACATGTTGCCTTTCATTCCCTTTCCCCTGGCACGTTAAGTCACAATTTCTGCAACTATCGCTAACCCCCACCATTAAAAAATGATGTTGACATAATTCGGGAAACAGGTAAGTTTCTTAAGTTATCTTTTTAAAGGCCCCTTTGCACGTCGCCACACAGTCGCCTTTCTGTGGGACGCTTCATCGTGATCAGTCCGGTCACTGCACGCGACAAAATTCCTAAGTAGCCTATTACTTCCCTTGATCCACCTTGACCAAGAGTATTAAGGTCGACTTAAGTGATTTCGTATTTTATTTATTTTCTTTTTCTTTTTATTTATTTTCCTTTTTATTAATTTTTGTTGGTTTCGATTTATTTTATTTTATATGGATGCATCTAAACTTCGAAAATAAAAACCTTCTGTTTTTACATCCATTAAAAAACAAATGTTGGTCCATACATTCGATACGTCTGTGTTTGGCGTGTGGCAGTGACCTGGTGTGTAAGTTGTAATATGAAGCAATGGGTCCGTCATGAGGGGCGCCACGGCGAGTGATGGTATTCGGCAGCAGAAACCAGCGACTTGACGCTTCTGTGACTCCACGCGTGTGATGGGGCGTCGGACAACAGTCTGACTGGAAAATCGTCTAATGGGATAATGATCTAAAATCTACCTAAATAAAAAATCTGGAAAATCATCTAAACGGAATATCGTATAATAGAAAATCATCTAAACGGAATATCGTATAACGGATAATCGTTTAATGGATAAACGTGTAACTGGACGATAATATATTGGCGGTTTCTGATGTTATATGTATAGACGCAACAAGCGCGGTAGCACGAGCAAGGCAGGGACATTAGACGATTTTCCATTATACGAATTTCGTATTAGACGATTTTCCATTACGCAACAATAACACTCTAACAATTACGCTCTAACAATTAAGCTCCAACAACACTAAATCATTTACTTGGCGGCGACACACTAGCGTGTGTCTAGATGTTAAAGATTTTAGGTACAACAGCAGCAATGCAACTTAGCTAGTATCGAATTTGTCATTCAGTTCACATTTGACTGGGAATGGTGCTTTTTTATGGTTTTACTATTGGTGAGGAGCTTGCAGCTAAGATTGCAAGCATTTGTTATGCTGTTTCTATGAACGTTGGAAGCACGCCACCTGTCATCCAAAAATTCTTCCCCTAGTGGCAAGTCTAGTCATGGTTTAAGTATTTTCTGTGATGCATCATTTCTGCCAGGTTCCTGGGAGGCGGGGTTGGGATCTTTGTTCCTGACCTCAAAATGGCTAGAAGCTATTACCTTCCGGGTCTCCCTTCTGCCTTTGTCGGGGAACTTGTTGCTTTGTCTATTGCGCTTGATGTTGCGATGGACCTTCAACTGCAGGATTTCACTGTAGTCTCGGACTCTGCTGCGGGAATCGGTTTGGTGAGAGAAGCGCTTCGCTCTTTGACCATCAGTCATCCCTTGGCCTTTGAAATCGGCTGGAAACTGTTTGGGGCAACACGGAGCGGCTCTTCGGTTTCCATACTGTGGGTGCCTGGTCACTCGGGGGTGGTGGGCAACGAGACTGTGGATGACCTTGCACGGATTGGTGCTACCTCCAGAACGAACAGTGTTTCGTTTCCACTCGCCCCACGTGATCTTCGCCCAGTTCTTTCTGCCCAGTCCTCTTCCTGGTGGCAGAAGGAATGGGAAGGTAGTTTGACAGGTAGGACTTTGTACACGGTGCACCCGTCGGTATCTTTGCCTGGGTTCCCCAGAAAAGATTCGGGCATGCTCTCCCGCCTTCGTTCTGGGTGTGTGCTGCTGCGTGCGCACATTTTCAGACTTGGGTGGAGTTCCTCGCCACTGTGTCTCTGTAGAGAGGTTGAAACAGTGGAGCATTTCCTTTTCCGGTGTCCTCGTTGGTCTGGCTTCAGACGTCCTCCTTTGGCATTGGGAGATGTATCTGTTTTAACTGTGTATCCTGTGTGTGCCTCTACCCGTAGGAATTTGCGTGCGGTGGTGAAGTTCTGCAAAGATACTAGACGCTTTGTTTTTTAATGAGGTCATTTTGTATGGAGCCTGGTCTCTAATACCACCAAGATCTTCCTCTTTGCATAGTATGTCTTTAGTAAGTTTTATTTGTTTTAAAATGTTTTAACTCATGTTATATGGTTTTGATGGTTCACCACCTGATTTAGTTGTAATTTTACATTGAGCTCATGACTTCGGGTCTGTATGCTCTAATAAAATAAAGAAAGAAAGAAAGAAGGAAAAGTTGGCCAAATTCCCCAGGTCACGAGGTGGACCAACAATAAGTTCGCAGAAATTGAACAAAGCTATGTAGTGTGCCTTCCACGATTACAATTTTATGGGGTTGGAGGTGGTGGAATCTCGGGTCTTTATATTGGTTGCTGTTGCTGCGTGGTTGTTGGGTTGTATTGTCCTTAGTTTTGTGGTTGTTGGATTGTTGTGCTTAGTTATTTTATTAGTTTAGTATGTTAACCTCTTGTTTACGGTGAGCGCAAGGCTTAGGGCCAATAAGCTCAGTTAGTCAATTAAGTTGAATTATGACAAGGGCGCTGTCTGCATTACAGTTAAAGATAACACTGTCCTTTTGTTAAAGGCAGAGGTTATTACGTCATAGCAAGAAGAATACTGTTCATATACTACTGACGCGCAGTTTATCGCTTCTTGTAGTATATCAATAGCAACCTGTTGCGTTCATAAGAAATACATTCAAATGCGTGGGGAACTTTAGATTTTCCTGGATCCAGTAGGGGACGTATAAATTTGAAAAGTACCTTTAATTATTTAAAAAATAACCGAAACAATAGGCAACTGAGCACAAGTTCATTATCAAATGTACACAAAAAAACGCACAAAACAAAACGCACAAACAAGAACGATCAATTAAAAACAAACGATTAAACCGCTAACAAAGCACTGGCAAATATAAGAAGCAACAAAAAAAGATACAAAATAAGTGATATCAGAAACAAAACCCACAAGTGTAAAAAAACCTGCAAAGTTTCAGCCAGTGAATGTACCGTTATCAGAATAAAAATGGATGCCACCAAGGTCTTCACGTAAATAAATAAAGAAAATCACAAGGTAAAGGGTAAGTGAAGCAAGCAGTCTGCATTAAAGACTGTCCTTGTGAAGAAACACAATACACGTCTGAGAAATAAAGAAAAGACTACTGCCCCGACTGGGACTCGAACCCAGGACATCCCGTTTACTAGCCGGGCGCTCTAACCACTGCGCTACCGGGGCGGGTACTGGCTACAGGCTCCAGCCGAGCTAAGTAGATGTTCAATCTTTCTCAGTGGTGACCTAAAGATCACAAACAAACATACAAGGAGGGAAAGCAACTTTGCTTCTTGGCCTCCACACTAGAAATAATGCAAGTAGTAAATAAATAAAGAAAATCACAAGGTAAAGGGTAAGTGAAGCAAGCAGTCTGCATTAAAGACTGTCCTTGTGAAGAAACACAATACACGTGGTTTTTCACGTGGTATACTGTTGTACCGACCGAAAAGTATTCCCCAAAGAAAGTAGTTATGCACTCGCGCCCCCCCCCCCCCCATCATCCCCGCGCAACAAAAAAAAAACATTTACCTGTAACCGCTAACTGGGCACTGGGGGAAAAAAAACAGATACGCCCCAAAACATAAACTGCAAAGAAGTTATATCAGAAACAAAACCCACAACGATGAAAGAACCCGACAAGCTTCAGCCAATCAAAGTAGTGATATCAGAACAAAAACGGCTGCCACCGAGTTAATACATGGTGTATCAAGCCTATAACCAAAAAGTGATTTCCCTGAGATAAAAATCACCCCTGCCTATGAACAACTGCCAAGCTAATCCCACCGTTATTACTTCAGACATTAAATGAAAAACTTGACCATTGCTACGGATTGAAGCAATGGTCGGTTTTTTTCATTTAACCTTTGTTCGAATAGTCGGTGGGATTAGCTTGCCCGTTGTTCATTAAGGGGGGGGGGTGATGTCACTACTTTCTAAGGGAACACTTTTCGGTTAGGTTTGGTACACCATGTAATAACTAGGTGGCAGCCATTTTTGTTCTGATATCACTATACTTTAATGAGCTGAAACTAGGTTGGTTCTTTCACCCTTGTGGTAAATAATTCTCATGTTGTTTGTTTGTTGAGTGTTTGTTGATGGGTATGGCGGATTTTGTTTAGCAATAACAACGCAACTAAATAGTTAGTTTGGAGTTCCGTAAGGCAGATATGCCATTACAGTGCGTCATTTTCGGTTAACCGACCAACATGCATCCGCAAAAACACGAGATACGCGATCTACACAATGTTTTTACTTGTAGGGTTAAGAACAATACTTTAACAATCCATAGTCTCCCTACGCGCCAGTTAGCTCTCTAACCTAAGAACCATCAATTCCCAAACCACCAAAAGTAAGCAGAATTAATGTTGCCTAATGCATAGAGCAACTTTCATTTCATAAAGTCTTCTGAGACGTTCACAATCGGCATCTATAGAAAGGGTCTGCCTTTGAATGTAGTGATATCATTCAATGAGGGAAAAAGCTGCCAATGTTAATCCTATTAGCCAAGTTAATCGCACCGAATATAATACTTTGGACGTTAAATGAAACCATGAAGATTGTTGCCGTAAGTAGCAATCTTCTAGTTTTCATTTAATTTTCGAACTATTAGTCGGTGCGATTAACTTGGCTAATAGGATTAACCTTGGCGGCTTTTCCCTCGTTGAATGATATCACTACTTTCAAAGGCCGACCCATTTTTGGAAACTTGGCGGCTTCTCTTATACCAGTTTTGGTTTTGGGTGGATAAAGTCTTCTGAGACGTTCACAACCGGCTTCTTAAAGTCTATGGAAATTAACATGATTTCTGGGCCACCAGTAGGTACTAACTACTAGCCAGTCAGTAACATTTTTTTTTTACTGCGACGGCGAACCAAAACCATTCCCCTATGTTATGGGGACGTATTGCCCGATTGGTCAACAGGATTGAAGCCTTTTTTTGTCGCATAACAAGTATTTTATCCGGCTGCTCGTTGTAGTCTATAAAACTTAGCTCCAATTAAAAACACATACTGCGCTTGCCGCCTTCATGCAGCAACAACAATACAAGAAAAATCAAACAACAACAATAACCACAACAACAACTTGGCGGCGACGCGCTAGCGCGTGACCCAGGAAGCGAACTGCGGAAATTCTCTCCAAATGATCTTCTGACAAGCAGTAAACACAAAACGAGATTTACAACATAGATGCTCCTACGTACATTTACACGCTTGTGTTGATTCTACGCATCAAGTGAGTCACACGGCTTTATTCACATACCGTTAGTCAACTGTCAGTCACTTATACTGATTTCACACAACTAAATTTGTCTCGCACCCGCCAAATGAGAGCCAGCCTTGGGCAGCTCGTTTCGGATTTCACATTTAAAAATTCGTAGCCGCCGTGTTTTCTGCATCTAGTGGAGGGGTGACTCGTGCAGCCCTTATCCCACAACAATACGAGTGAGAAGGGGAACAGCACGAGGAAGAAAGGTCTTTTGTGCGGGTAGACAGATAATACGCGGGGATAATCCCCTGGCGCGCGCCAGCACGCTTTGCTGTAGCGGCCAAGTTGGCTCGCTAATAAGCGACCGGCGCGCACTGGCGCGAGACGAATTTAGTAGTGTGAAATGGTGAGCGCGTGCCAAGCGCGAGACGAATTTAGTAGTGTGAAATCAGTATTACTATAAATTTATTTTAAAATTATTGTCGCAGCTGAACTACATCCTGTTGAAATTATGGGATTACGTTATGCATACCCACGCGAAATTAAACGTTTGCGCGTTTGTCTTTCGGTGATTTTATCGCCGCCTTGCTGATCCTATATTTTGGGGCCGGAAAGCAAGAGCCACACAATCTATCTTATCTGACCTTGATTGAAGCATATACATATATACTATATATACTATACTATGTATACTATATTATATATACTATATATATACTATAGTATAGTATAGTATACAATAGTATAGTACAATATATATATATGTATATTGAATAGCAAAATGTCTGAAACAGGAACATGTATCTAGACACACGCTAGTGTATCTAGGCAACAAACATTACATCAATTCAATTGTCGAAGTTGTAAACCATTGTAGCGCGACGCGCTAGTGTGATGCTAGTGCGTCAGTGTCTTAGGGCGTGTTTACGCGACGACTCGTCTTTGTATTCTCGCAGCTAGAATTTAATCGCGATGGCAAAGGTGTCGTTGCCTATAGGTAACAACATTTCATGGAATAGCTAAATACGACTAATTTGGGTAAATGCTTTCAGTTTTAAAATCCGTGACTATAAGATAAAGAATTCCGTCTGACGAAACAATTTTCCCAGTCGCTTCTGAACCACGTTATTGACTGATTTCGTTGCGAGCCGTCAAAGCTAAAACCGTCGCCATGTTGGAATTTCAGGCGATTTCTAGCTTCTAGCTGCGAGAATGCAAAGGCGAGTCGTTGCGTAAACCCGCTCTTATATCTTGAAGCATAGTTGGGCACATTTCAGGTACTTGGGGGAAAATAATAATACGGTACAAAAGCTTAAATTGTGTTGAAATCAAGAGCAATAACCCACCTGACAAAAATTAACTCGTGTACGAATGCCAGCTAATCTGCTTTCAATGCAAAATCTGACCCTCAACAACGTTGAAAATGTGTTACTAGTTACTAGCTAGCTAGTAAGTAGTAAGTTAGTAGCTAGTAAGTTAGTAGCTAGCTAGTCCGCTCATCCCCATGTTAAATCCCATAGGGTGATTATTCATCGATACGGAGATAACGGGAAGGCTTCCAGCTATGAGATTGGATGAATGGCTGCAGTACAATACGAACTGCGTACCTTTTATGGTTTGAAACCTGGGGGCGTAATGAGGATGGCGTGGGAGGGCGCGTAAGTACGAAAATATTGTTATAACCATTGTTAGTATTGTCGGCACTTTGCAAAAAATAAGCATCTTAAACTAAGATGAAATTTGCATCCGTTTTTAAGACGTTTTTGGCATCTGACAGTAAGACGGTATTGATGTCTTAAAGTAAGATGCTTTGGCATCTTAAAATTTTGCATCCGTTTTTAAGATGTTTTCACCATCTTAGCAGTTTGGCATCTTAAAGGCAGATGCTTTGGTAGGCATCTTACATATCTAGCATCTTATAATGCAGACGACTCATTACGATGACGTCTACAAACTCAACCATCTTATTTTCATTTGTTTATAATATTAGCTGTTCAAATCTGACAGCCTAGGAGTCTTTGCGGATAAGCACCTTGTAAATAGGACGTCTCTATCAGAAGACATCTTAGTCCTTATAACTTGACTGAAGACCAATAATGGTCAACATCGTGTTAAGGATAAGTTCAAAGTGGATGTGGAATCATGTTAGTTAGCCACCCCAGCCTAACGAATCGTCTACAATCGTTATGAAAGTCAGCATCGTTTGCTATTTTTGTTAATTGTGTTAATTGTCTTAGCATTCGTTTAGGTTAGTCATACGCTGTGGAAAGAATAAGACCATTTGATTTTTTAAGAACGTGACTACAGTTCACTTAGGATTAGCACAATAATTGTTTTCAATAGAAGTAGAATAAATTAGCAGTGACGTTTTAAAAGCGTTTTGCCATTTGCTTTTAAGATGTTTTTGCCATCTTAGCAGTTTGGCATCTTAAAGGCAGATATTTTGGTGGGCATCTTACATATCTGGCATCTTATAATGCTGACATCTCATTACGATGTGTATTAAACTCAACCATCGTATTTTCATTTGTTTATAATACTAGCTATTCAAATCTGACAGCCTAGGCATCTTTACGATGATGTTGAAGGTATTCTTTTCAACATCATCTGTATGAAAATGAACCAGAGGGATGAGGTTGGTATTAGTCGAGTGGAAAAAGGGGAATGGGGGGGGAGGTAAGGAGACGGGTATTTCTTTTGTCAAAGCTATGTATTTATTATAATTAATGTGCAAGTAATCATGCACCTTTATTGTGTTATTGTATGGTTGGTTCTTTGCGTGTCTCCACTGAGTGCTATTTTCGGAATAAGTATTGAAAAGAGAAGTATATAAAAATAAGTTTTTTTGAAATTCCTGTTCGCATTTAATAACAATGAGTGGAGTTTTAATTGAAATATTTCATGAGGTCCAAATAATATTTTGCGTTGTGTTGACCAAAAATATTTTATATATCTAAAACAATCATTTCTTTTCCAACTCAGTAAACTGCCGCCTTAAAATGTTGGCAACTTCACTTCGTTTCTGATTTAATGGTTTGGGCCGTCTTAAAACTGTGGCATCTTTGCTAGTTTCACAACTTAAAAAGAATTACCATCTAAAAATATTATCAACTTTCTGTTTTGTATCTTAAAATAGGTTGACAGCTTTAAATGTTGCTGTCTTTACCGGTTACCCCACTTAAAATAAAATGCCATCTTACAATTTTCCAATTTTCTCTCTTTTCTAACTTAAAAATAAACCATCTTACAGCGTGGACATCTGAAATTGCTGCCATCTTATATACTGCATGAATTTGGCAACTGAAAACTATGGCGTCTTAAACAGCTAAACATCTAAAAATATTTATTTCGCGTGTCTTCCATCTGATGATAAGATGCATCTTACGTTTAATGGCATCTTAAATGAAACACATCTGAAATTAGGACTTATCTTACACTGGTGGTGACTTAAATCTCCAAAGCACAGATCCATTGCATCTTAAATTAAGATGGTTTTACGATTTTCAGGAGGCTCATCAACCAAACAACTGAATATCAGATGCCTCTTATGAATTTTAAGATGCTTAGTTTTTACAGTGCATCGTCTCTCATTGGACGGCCAAAGTTCAGACAATGACAACGTGTATACTGACGTGCGTGTCTAAACACATACTAGTGTATCACCATAAATCGAAACAACGTTGCAAAGAAATTGTATTCACGTCCAATTCACGAAAAATAAACCAACTGTAAAAACAAAGCAAAATAAACAAAGCCAAAAACTGGTAAAGAGGCCACCAAGTTGAGAGTGGTTCGGCCCTTCAAAGGAGTGATATCAACACACCAAAACTAAAAAAAAAAACAAATTACAACAAAATTAAAACCAAACCAAACACCTATAAATAGGTGACCAAGTTGAGAATGGTTCGGCCTGTAGGCAAAAGGTAGTAGCAAAGTGTTAAAAACCAATTTCCTGTTGACGTGGCACTTTATTACAAATCTGCACGGTAGTGGAGTTGAGTCTAATACACAATTTAAAAAAAAAGGAGTGATATCATATCAAAAATCAAAACTGGTAAAAGGGGCCGCCAAGTTCCGAATGGTTCGGCCCTTCAAAGGAGTGATATCAACACACCAAAACATTCGCCAACTTAATCACACCGAATAATACTTCGGACGTTAAATGAAAACTTGAACATTGCTACCGAAAGTAGCAATGTTCTAGTTTTCATTTAACCTTCGAATTATTGAGCGGTGCGATTAACTTGGCGAATGTTTTGTTGTGTTGATATCACTCCTTTGAAGGGCCGAATGATTCGGGACTTGGCGGCCCCTTTTACCAGTTTGGTTTTGATATGATACTTCATTTCCATGTGAATATAATAAATACTACAGAGATGCGTTTAAGAATGTATTAATAGTATTACCAAATAGCCATCAGACGAAAGTCTAACTGGAAAATCGTCTAATGGGATAATTGTCTAATATCTGCATAAATAAAAATTCTGTAAAATCGTGTAATAGAAAATCATCTGAACGGAACATCGTATAATGGACAAACTTCTAATTGGACAATGATATCCACACAAAGCCCAAAACTGGTGTAAAAAGCCGCCAAGTTTCCAAAAAAAGTATCTGCCTTTGAAGGTAATGATGTCATTCCACCACTCACCAGGGAAAGGTCGCCAAGGTAATCCTATTAGCCAAGTTAATCGCACATACTAATAGTTCGAAAGTTAAATGAAAATTATAAGATTGCTACTAACAGTAGCAATCTTCAAGTTTTCATTTAAGGTACAAAGTATTATTCGGTGCGATTAACTTGGCTAATAGGATTAACCTTGGCGGTCTTTCCCTGGTGAAATGATATCATTACCTTCAAAGGCCGATCCTTTTTGGAAACTTGGCGGCTTTTTACACAAGTTTTTTTGGTTTTGGGTGGATATCACAACTTTCATAGGACTATGAACGTACAAAAGGTTACACCGTCTTGTCTTCATCTGTACCTTTTTTTCTGGAGGAATTTGATATCTATAAATTTTCACATTGATAATTTTCTAATTTACCATTGCCAATTAGCCGTTCGATTAGCCAAATTGACATGACTTAGTTTATTGTACGAGCATGCTTACGTTTCTTCAATCCCATTTTTGCAGACACTGGCTAACAATCGCTGAATTCGTTCGCTTCGCTCGCTCTATCAGCGCATGCCCTTTAGTTGTTTTGTTTATCCTTGTACCTTCCCCTTACTTTTTCAAGATATCAACAGCATTATGATTTATTCTCGACATGACAAGCTCTGCTTTTAGTTGCTTGCAATTGATAGACACATGTAACTTAGGACTGTGAACACATAAAAAGTCAGCGCACCATCTTATATTCCGCTCTACCATTTTTTGTGTGGCATTTAATGTCTATAAATAATTAGCCGTTTCAACAGCAAAATTGAGAATTTTTTCGTTTGCTTTGTTCGTTCACATTTAGTCATGCAGAAACCCCCGTTACTAAAACAGCAGAACGGGAAGCATTTTATTTTTTGGTTATTAGCAAAAACCATGCTTGCTCATGAATGCTCGTATCGTTGCGCAACCATCATCTAACGTGCATCCCTTTATTCTTACGCAATCCACGGCAACGTAAATGTTTGTTTATTTTCCTTCGTTACAGTTCTGTTTTTAATTCGTCCAGGCTTCTACAATAAATCTGAGGGCCAGTGTTGATTGTTCAAGCCATTGTTGCTTGAAATCTTTGGTTGCAACTTGGAAAAGAAACGAAATTTAAATTCCCTGGTGGCAATTTTAAAACCCTCCCACGCATTTGTTCTGACCCCTGCAACCCCCAAACCGACAAAAGGACCATGCTCAGATCACCATGCATCCGTTTGCAAAAGTTCAGCTGCATAGGACGTCTCAATTTTGCGCTAGCCATGAGCAAAAAGTCTATGGGATTTAACATGGGAAAAATCTTATTAGCTAGCCTGCTAGCTAGCTAGACAGTAACATAAAAACAACGTTGTTGACGCATCTTTTTCTCTATGATTGGTGGACACTCATCCTTTAAATTTTAGTTTTTCTTAATCTCTTACCCTTCCCCTTACATTTTCCACAATTTGAAACATTTCCGTTGCATTGGGATTTATCCTCAACATCGCAAAGTATGCTTTCAGCTGCTTGCAGTTAACAGACATATGTCTGCTAGTTGGCCGTCTTTTTATCATTAACAATCAATTTTTTAACAATCGGATGTCTATAATGGGATGATCTACTGTTACTTGGCGGCGACACACTAGCGCGTGTCTAGATACTTGTGGTTTGTGATGTTATATGTATAGCCGCAGCGAGCGCTGCAGCGCGAGCAAGGCAGGGACATTAGACGATTTTCCATTATACGAATTTCGTGTTAGACGATATTCAGTTATACTGTGTCCGTTCTTCTAATTATGCGATTTTCCAGTTAGACGATTACCCCTCGCCCCGTTCAAATGTATGCCCCCCCCCCCCAACCTTTCCCTTCTTCATAGCGATGCCAGTAGGATGACTCCATCTCGTCGAACATCTGGCGCCAACGCTGAAATACTTCCTGATATATCCACAACAATTTTTGGGGCACGGAGTGCACTTTCAAATAACTAAAGCGACAAATTAGTAAAAATGTGTTTTATTTGTTTAGCCATACAAGTATCCACCAAAGACCATTTGCATGACATACATTCCAAGTTGTATAAGCATCATCAATATATTCATGAACCCTCCTCCTCCCCCAAATCCCACTCCAGGAAACTGCCGTTCACTTATTTCATTTGTTCGACTTTCCATTGGCGAGCCCCAAACGCCGACCCACGTACAAACTTGCAGAATTACAACAATTGAAGCGAACAGCTGTGCGGAAGCCATGTTGTAAACCAATTAATTAGATCTGCAAGGGAAAAAAAATAAAACGAATGCTTTCAAACGGGAAAGAATCATAAAATAAAAATATGGCATGACTAATGCCATGAGTATGAAAAAATAATAAATAAAACGCCAGTTTGATTGAGAAGCAGAGAATGGAGTTTGAGTTTCTTTATTGAGCAGAAAGGGCCTTCGAGCCATGCGCTCATGCTACTAACTAACCTAGTTACTACTTAAACACTTAAAAACTAACACAGTAACACATTAAAACACATCAATGTACATCAAATATCTGCAGAGAATGGATCAGTGGTTTAAAACAATGCAAATCAGATCAATCAAAAACGAGAGCGAGCTGACATTCCTCACTTCTATCAATCATATTAAAATGAAAAATATTATTTGTGTGCTAGTGTGTCGCCCGCCAAGTTCAACAACGACTGGCGTTATTGAAGTTCAACGCATTGTTGCCTCCACATTCCCGTTAACCGCAGCATTGGCCTCGATTGGTACTTGGGTGGGTGACCTTCTAAGAATCCATTCCGGGTGTTGCAGACATAGGGCCTTATAGTCCGGAGGATATATCCCATAATTAGACGAAATTGTGCATTTTATCATAAAAGCATGAAACTTGGCAGGATTGTTGTTTTCATCAAATTAAGACTTTTAAGCGTTGTAGGCATTCCCCTGAATTGCTATGAGCCGCCATATTGGAAAATGGCGGCCAAATAGTCTAAAATTTTGCATTTTCATTGTAAAAGCATGAAACTTGGCAGGAATGTTATTTACATCAAATTAAGAATTTTGAGTGTTGTAGGCATTCTCCTAAATTGCCACGAGCCGCCATATTGTAAAAATGGCGGCCCAATAGTCTAAAATTGTGCATTTTTATCATTAAAGCGTGAAACTTGGTAGAAATGTTGTTTGCTTAGAATTATTAAGAATTTAAGCACTGTAGACATTCTCCTCAATCGCTATGAGCCTCCATATTGGAAAATGGCGCCCAAATTACTTGTTTTCCATAACTCTGAAAACAGCCCGAAATGGACATGTTGAAGATTTTCTGAAATTTGGCGATCTATTCTTTCCATCAATCCTAGCCGAAATTGTTAAACTTGGATAGCTACCGTCCTACACCTATCTAAAGGTGAAGAGGCAATGGCGTAAGCGGCGAAAGCGTATGATGATTTTCGAATTTAAAGTGCTCTTGTGAGCCCTCTAACAGCCCGAAATGGACAGGATTTTAGGATTTTTAGGATTTCCTGAAAGGTATGAATCTTTTCTTTCCTTCAATCCTAACCGAAATTGTTTAGCTTAGATAAGAATACAAATATGAGTATTACAATGGTACTTTGAAATTGAAACTAGCCGCTGCACCAGTTATAGCTACACATTTAAACGGGTGTAGGACGGTTCCTATCTAAGCGAAACAATTTTCGGCTAAGATTGATGGAAAGAACAGATCGCCACCTTTCAGAAAATCCTAAGCATGTCAAATCCGGGCTATTAGAATGCTTACAAGAGCACTTTGAATTCGAAAATCACCATTCGCTCGCCACTGCACCATTACCTCTGCACCTTAAAAGAGTGTAAGACAATTCCTACCTAAGTTAAATAATTTCGGTTATGAGTAATGGAAAGAATACATCCTCACCTTTCAGATAATTCTAAGCATGTTCATTTCAGGTTATTAGAGGGCTCGCAAGACCACTTTGAATTCGAATATCAACATACGCTTTCACTGCTATGCCTTTACCTCTTCACCATTAATGGGTGTAGAACGGTCTCTACCTAAATTAAACAATTTTGGTTAGGATTGGTGGTAAGAATAAACCGCCACCTTTCAGAAAAACCTAAGCATGTCCCGGGCTGTACTAGAGGCTCGCAAGAGCACTTTGAATTCTAAAATCACCATACACTTTCGTCGCTATGCCGTTACCTCTTCGCATTACAGTGGGTATAGCTACCTAAGGTAAAAAAAAATTGGTTAGGATTGATGAAAAAAATAGATTCCACCCATTCAGAAAATTCGAAGCACGTCCATTTCGAGCTATTAAAGGGCTTTTTTCATTCAACCAATTGAAAAAAGGAGCGTCATGTGAATTAAGGGTGATAATACTTTAAATACGATTGTGTGATTCAAGGGTTGCTCTTACGTAAAAGATATCCTTTCCAGTCCAGAATTGTGTGCTGAATGTCTTTGCTTCACTTTATGCTTTTTATTTGTTGACGGTTAAGGAGTTACAGCCAGAGAGCCGTTTCACGCTTTTATGACCAAAATGCACAATTTTAGACTATTGGGCCGCCATTTTCCAATATGGCGGCTCATGGCAATTTAGGAGAATGCCTACAACACTTAAAATTCTTAATATGATGTAAACAACATTCCTGCCAAGTTTCATGCTTTTATGATAAAAATGCACAATTTTAGACTATTGGGCCGCCATTTTCCAATATGGCGGCTCATAGCAATTTAGGAGAATGCCTACAACACTGAAAATTCTTAATATGATGTAAACAACATTCCTGCCAAGTTTCATGCTTTTATGATAAAAATGCACAATTTTAGGTAAATCCTCCGTACTATTATGGCTTCGTCGGGCAGATGACCGGGTGCGGTTAAGGCTCGCTAAAACCCTTTGACCCGTTAACTGATCCTGTAATTTTCACTGTCTGTTTGAAATTCTGGGTGGCTCTACAACAGATCTGTGACGTGGTGATTTGTGGTCACAGTGGACAATATGAGAATGAGTGGGCTGATGCAGTTGCAAAGGATGCTGTCAAGTGCCAAGAGTGGGTGGTTGTTGTGCAGTCTGCCACAAGTCCAACGTGCTGCTCTCCGCTTTTGGGTATTGCAGGCCTGGAACCAGGGCCCCCACATCAAAGTAAGGGGCCCGGGACTAACTACAACAACGGGCCCCCCTCCTCCGACTGAAATCGTAAAAAGGTTGCTTTATGTTATAATATTCGTCGACCACTATTGTGCTTAACGGGTTGGTTCATTCATTAATCCGGGCTGCTTAATAATATGTTTTCTGCCTAAAAAGCTGACAAGCTTGCACTACGGTGACCCTGCTCCGTGCCCGTTGCCGTTGGATTGGAGTTATTGTTTGTTGCGAGTGTAAAAAAATTCACAATACGCACAAATCGACTACATTACTCATAGTCATCAAAACTCACAATTGCGAACAACAATTTTTTAGGCCGTGCGGGCCCCTTGAGTTACCGGGCCTGGGTACAGTGGGTCCACCTGACCCCCCCCTGTTGTGGAACTGAGAGTGACGTGAGCCAGTGACGGGTCGGTTCCTTTTTGAGCAGTATCCCATATGCTTTTATCGGTCAGCAGTTGATTGCCTACCAAGATGGATGGCAATGCCGGTGTCTCGTCTACGGCTCGGCCGAACTCTTCTGAGCGCAGACACCGGTTTGGCTGGGGGTGAGTCCCCACTCTGCACTGTGTGCGGCGTTGCTGAGACCGTCCGCTATTTCCTGTTGCACTGTGCCCAGTTTGTCACTCAACGTGACGTATATCTGCACCTGGACGACTAGAGCGTCCCTGCTTCAGACTCTCCTCGATGCCACGCAGCAGACGCGGATGGATCTCACTCGCCTTCGCGCTGTGGCAAATTCCTGTAAGGCGATCGGTTTTCGTTTGTAGGCTTGGTCTGCTTGCGCGTCTGTTTTAGTCTCCAGTGTTGTAGTAAGGAAGTGATCCTGTTCGACGTCATATTCATTTCATTTTGTGTAGTGTCACATTGTGTCATATTGAGCCATTGGTGTCAAACTGTGTCGAGTTGTGACGCAAGGGTATGATAGTTCTTGTGCAGATGTGGTTTTTACGTTTGTTGTTCATTTTTCCTGTTTGCGATTTGGTTGCTTTGTTTTATGAACGTGCGGCTTCGGGCCAAGTCTCTTAAATAAATCACCGTTAACAGAAAAATTCTCTCTGCGCTAATGGTTGCCTCTCTATGATCGCTTTACAATGAGTTGAACTTCAATAAAGTCGTTGTTGAACTTGGCGGGCGACACAGAATGTGGAGAAAAATATTAATGAGGCACAAATCGTTGTGGTTTGTAGAAATTGGATGAGTTTGTTTCTGAAAAACCAACGTTACGAATGTAGCACAAATCCGTCATGGAAAACTATGTGGCTAAAACCGTTGCTAAAATGTTATTGCTAACTGATAAATCCCATAGACCTTTTAGCCAGGGTTACACAGCTAGTGTGTCTTCAGCAATGAAACTTTCTGTGCAACTAGAGCTGTACGGTTGCTGCGTACAGTTGCTGCTTACGGTTGCTGCTGTACGGTTGCTATGTAAATTTCTGCCTTACGCCCCTCCAACTTTTATCCTTCCTGACGTCTCTTGGGTACGAAAATATTGTTGTAACCATTGTTAGTATTGTCAAGGGCGTCAGTAGTTGTCTTCAACTTTGAGGTCTGTGACAACAAAATGTGACCAATATGTGATAAGTTTAATACCCCTTTTCCTCTCATTATATTCTTTCTGTAGGTCTATAATGCGTCCCCACGTGGTGACAAAAATCAAAAAACGTCGGCAGAGGAAAAAGAGAGATATGGAACTAATAAATGTGGCTGTAGTAACGGCAAACTAGGCAGTAGCATGGACTAAAACTCAGAACAAAACAATAACACATCAAAACACACAATAATTAAAATACAACCAAAATTATTCAACAGTGTGGAGAACGAATGTATTGTTTTACACCCTATCGTATGCCACACTTTATGTTCCATGAACGTCTAATATAATTAATTAAGTCAAACTACTTTCCAACATCCATCTTTACAAACACAATAAACCTGATACAGTTCACCCAGACCAAACTTTTATCACGGGGCACAAGTGAAAACAACGTATTATTTACAACAGACGTTCCCTCAAACAACAACGTATACCATTTTTGCTACTGCAAGTCCAATTTCCCCTGCCCCCCCCCCTCTCCTCACCAAGGCCGGATTAAGCCTCATAGAGGCCTGGTGCTGAAGATTTATCGTCGCCCCCTCCCCCCACCTCAAGTCCCGCAATAAAAAGAGTTTCCTTTTTTTTTAACAATAATTTTTTTGTAAAAACAGTAAAAGTAAAAAAAATTTCTTTTAAAATGGTACCTTATTTTATTTTTCCCGTGACCATGAGGTACCCTTGAGGCCCTTTTACGGTCTGTGGCCCGGTGCTTCAACACCCAAAGCACCCCCCCCCCTTAATCCGGCCCTGGCCCGTCACTTTTTTCATAAACCATAAACGTATTCTTTTACTAGTCCCTGTAGTAAACAAAATGGCACCCCAACCAGCAACGCATGCTGAACATAACAAGCCCACACCCAACAAATACATAAACATAAATAAGATCGAAATAATCTGTAACTACATAGGAAATAAATGCAACATTAATACAAACATGGTATTTACGAAACTAGTGATATCATACAAAAGAAGTCCAAAATAGGATCGGCCTTAGAAAGTGGTGACATCATTTCAGCAAGAAAAGGCCGCCGAGGTTAACCCATGAACCAGACAATTTGCCGTATTTCCCTCTTATTTTATTAGCAATCTCGCAGTTAATCAATAAAAACAAATAACACTTTTTAACTTCTAGTTCTTCGTTTAGTCTTTTCAAATTGTTTGTTGTTTAATACAACTGGAATCCCACTGCGGTGATTCCAAGATCGACCATTTATTTTGTTTCGAATACAGAGATTGGTCAACATATTTACCACGTTGGGAAACTTGGAAAAGTGATCATCATGATGTTCTGTTAATAATCACTTCCATAAGTAACACAAGAATACTAAAATAAGTTGTGCAGCATGCATTACTACAACTACTGTTGTTTATCATTTAGTAGCCTACTAAGGAAAACAATTCTGCTATTGAGATATGGACTTTGTTTAATACTAGAAGCACACTCAAGAATTTTGTTATTTTATTCCAAGGGGGAAGGGGGAACGGCAGGGAAGCCAAAAAAAAACAGGAAATCAAAATGGGGTCCCAAAATTCAGCAGAGGGATATAAGGAGGGGAGTGCTGCAAGTCCTTATGAACCCTGTAAAACGACTCATTTTATTGTACTAATTAGCACCTTGCTGGTCGTTCCCTTCCCCCCTCCCCCGCCACTAATGTATGTGCCTAAGATTCTTGGGCGTACATTAGTGGCTGGGAGGGGGGACGACCAGCAAGGCGCTAATTATAAAATAATGAGTAGTTCTACAGGGTTCTTAAGGACTTGCAGCACGCCCCTCCTTATATTCCTTAGCTGAATATTCGGACCCCATTTTGTTTTCCTGTTTTTTTTTTGGGGGGGGGGCTTTCTTGCCCTCCCCCCCCCTCCGGAATAAAATAAAAAAATTCTTGAGTGTGCTTCTGGCGTACATTACATGTTTGTTGAAAAAAAGTTTTGTTGTTGGGGGGGTCCCAAATAAAATTGTGTGTAGGGGCCTAGCCTTAGTTCGTTACGCCACTGGCCATTATCTACCTTCATCCGATCTCAACCTTTTTGTAGGGGAGTTAAGGTGATGTTTAAACAACGAAAAACTTTTTTAAGTTAATTTATTCAGCGTTAACTGAACACAAGAAGCATTTTCATGTGTTAGATCATTATTTTGTACTTTGATTGCCGTTAAGACATTTTTTTTGTAAAATTGCCGTGCCTAACACGTATATCCAGGGTGTGAAGGAAGACGTGTTTGGGGCGAAAACCAAGTTTTTCTGTTCGTATGTTCTTATCTTCCGTATAGTTAGCCATAAGTGGAAAAAAATTGTTGTGCCGCCAAACTCAAATAATGAAGTTATAATTAAAGGGGACAGATTCTTCGTAAAGGTGGAATTGTTGGACCGTTGCAAGACCAACTAGTGAAAAAGCAGTTGGGTTGGTTACGGGCTTGTTACGATTTGACCTGGAAGTCTGAAGCCATAAAAGGATTTCCACAATGTAGTTGTTTTGGAATTGGAATTTTTTTCCTTTGCCGTTTTGCTGCTTCATTCTTTTTCTAATATTACATTATTGTTTTGTTTTAATGGATCCTCATTTTCCTTATAATAAGCAGTTTAGTAAGTGGTTTATAAACCATTTACCGCGGTTTTTCTTTTTTGGTTTCTGTCTTTGTCCGAGTTGAATTTGTGTCATTAATAATAAGTTGTACTGTTTGCTGTATTTGTCCCATTTTAGTTTCATATGCTTGGTAGATTTTTTCTTCGTTTTTGTTGTATTCTCGATTTTATTTTTGGTCTTTCCTTTCTGTACTATATGGTAATCCCTCTCCACTTTTGTTTTGCAAAATGTATTGTTTGCACGGTAGCTGAACTTGTGAACCGTACCGTTCAACCGTACCATTGAAACGATATGCAGCTTTCGATGCCAATTTCTCTGTGACATTGTTCACTCTGAATGTATTACGTGCACAGTAGCAATTCCTTAGACATAATTTTTTTTTGCTTACCTCAATTTGTGATACCGATTTTAAAATTCCGTTTCAGGCTGCGGTGTTTACAATGACTGCGATGTTACTTTTTGGCCGTGATAAATCAACTACAATTTCACTGTCACATGCTCAACGTTTATACCAGGCGAACAGCTGCTTAATTTTTGTATAACACAATATTTCGCGCTCAATTCCACAATTGGGAATTGCAGAAAATTATTTGATGAGTCGTACCATTTCTTTCTTTTGTTTCTGCCGTTCTATTTATTTTGTTTTGTTAGTTAACAAACGTATATAACGTTTTCCCAGAAGCGAAACCGTGGATTATTTGGGGGGAATTGTAATTTCTATTTTATTACGCAACCATTTGTTCTTAAACAAAAGTAAGCAGATGCTTTTTTCGGTCACGTCGTGATTCATATCAACTTCGGCGGAACTATATACGTACACGAAAATGAGGAAGTTGGACATCATGCCGTTCAATGCACTCTATAGTTTAAAATGTAATGACTTTCCGGACCCGTACACGACTGTTTTGGGGTGTATAGCCGTTTCGCCTAATCCCGTTTCAACGAATTTTAATCAGTGTCTTAATTTTCGACGAAATTGAATTTCCCGTTTCGCCGAATCCCGTTTTCCCGAATTTTTTTTTCCAGATTACGTGCCTGGTTTGCGCTTCTGCGCTCGCTGCGGCTAAACCTATAACATCAGAACCGCAACTAATCACAAATCCCTTCCAATTGGGAATGCTTCTTTAACTTTTGCAACGTTAAATTTTTAGAATATTTGATACGGCGAATTCCCAGGCTATTCGACGAATTTTAATCAGAGCATAATTTTTGGCGAGACAGGAAAAATTTTCGGCGAAGCGGGATTTGGAGAAACGGGATTTGGCGAAACGAGAAGACACCTGTTTGGGTCCACCGGCTCAATGGATAAAATTACCCGTGCTCCAAAGCTTTACGGGAATTATTTTGTTTTCGAAGTGGGCGTGCAATCACGGTAGGTTTTAAGTTTTAAAGAAAAAAAAATCTTGAGATGCATGAGAGAGTAAAATTAGGAGGGTGGCGGAGATCAATGCGAAATAAGTGAAGGACAGGACTGAAGCCCTTGATTTTGCGTGCAACTCTGTTTTATCAGTTTATATAACGTGATTTTCCATAGTTATAGAAGCTACTAGCTGAAGCCCGTGCTATGCACGGGTGGTGTTGAATGCACAATTTGCAACACTGGTTAGGTATGGTAGCTGATGTGTGCGTCCATGTTCGACCGAAATAAGTTTTTTTCAAATTGTTGCGCATACCGGCTAACAAACGCTGATTTTCGTTCGCTTCGCTCACTCACTCAGGCAGCGCATCCTGTGACTCAGATCCCCCTCCCCCACTGCTAAATGATACTCTCTTTCTGATGATCACTTCTATCATTCAAAGTTCATATTGGCGAAAATATCAACACTTATTGTAACTCAAATACTAGCCCCCCCCCCCCCCCCCACCGACGGCTAATGATCCCTCTTTTGTAATACTCATCTCTTTTTTTATTCTACCAACCATGTTCATGCTGGTGGAAATAAATAAGGCTCAAGAAACTCTCGAGAAACATGCTGTCTTGAAAAGCTTCCCCCATTGTTTTCCCCCCATCGTCCGTGCCATGGTTCTGCTCGTAACAGCTGGTCGAAAATAGGCACCACCGAAGTTTTGTTTACTTTTTTAGCGGCATGTTTAGGCACAGATCATAGAAATGATTGTTGAAATGATTGTCGAAGTGATTGTCGAATATCAACCATATGTAAAGCCTAGGCCAAACTGACGATGTAAAAATGGTTTCAGCAAACATAACACTACACTGAAGGAGTAATTCACAGTCACGAAAAAATTAGGGAGGAACAGCTGAGGTATTGCATGGGGTGAAACAAATATTTGGGCGTCCCTTTGAAGTAAATTGTCAAGATTTATAACAAAATGGATGAAAAAATAAAGAGTGGCCAGAGATGAGGAGGTGATATATTGGGGGAAGGGGGATTTATCTCTGGGGATGGGAACAGGGTAACTTCCCCTCCCCCAATTCGCCTCAGGGCAGCTACCATCCATTGCTACTTCTGCCCTCCCTTTTCCGCACCACTGATCCCTCCACTCTTTTTTGTAATGTATCTTCAGACAGTTTACCCCCCCCCCCCCTCAGAAATATGCCCTATCCCATCCCTGGACACTCTTCCTTACGTTTTTGTGTATTTTGTACTGAAACTTTGAAAATTCCCCCACCTTCCAGCCCCAGTCGTCATCCCTACTTTTTTTTTTTATTTCTTGTACTGAAATTAAAAAATTCCTTGTCACTTTTGTCCGTGTCAGTTTTTTGCACTGAAAATGTACACCCCCCCCCCCCCGTAGCTTGTTCCTACAATTTTTTTTGAACAGAAATTTCAAAAGTTCCCTCCATTCTCACCCAGGCATGGCGCCAAAGCGCAGGAGGAAAGGGGGGGGGGGGCAGCGGCTGGGCTCAACCTATAGGAAAGCACTAATGTTTTCGCGGGGGAACTGCTGAAAACCTTTTGGGGACAAATTAGGCGTTCTTTATATTGTGTGAAAGAATAGGGTCATCAAAATTTCGAACACAGATTTTATTGCGCGACTACTGCCACTCATCTCTACCCCCAACTCATTTTACTTCCATACTCAGTTCGAAATGAACCCCATCCTAACGCTCACCCATCCTGATGCTCACCCTTATTTTTTTTTTTTTTTATTAAAAGTTCTAAAATCCCCTCCCCGCCGTTCGTTCATCCCTACTATTTTTTGGCACTGAAATATCCCACCCGGCGTTTGTTATTGCTTCTGTTATTGTTTTTGTTTAGCCTGATCTCTTGTATCAGCGGACCCCCTCCCACGGCCCATCTCCACTGCTAATGGTTCCCTCTATGTAATGATCACTTCCATTATATTCTTCCACCTTAACAGTGATCATTCCCAATCATTCGTCCAAACTTCCACGTTATCATCGTACGCGCTGCTGCGCCCTGCCCATTGAGTCCCTGCCCTGCCTTTCGTGCAAGGCCAGCTGAGATAGTAGCTGCGTTCCTCGCTCCACTCCAGGCCTGTCAGCTTCATGCTTCTCCGGCATTATAGTTAGTGACGGCATGAGAACCAAAGAGGATTGGTATCTGAACAAAATTTATGCTTTAAAATTTAAACACGTAAAGGCATCGATCAAATTGGGAGATCTGGCGCATATTGAGGGCTTTTCACGCATTCACTTAGTTCAGATACAAATTCCTTTGGGTTGTCAATCCGTACGGTACTGGACGACTCCTAGCGTGTCTGTCACTAAACAGAAGCAAGCTGACGGGCCTGGAGTGGAGCGAGGTGTCGTGGCTTTCTTGATTCATGGTTTTTTATGTTGGTAATAGATGGCGCGGTCTGTCCATGGCCTTGCCGGAACTGACCGTGAACCTTCGACTGCTGTTACAGTTTTAACTAAACGCCTAAATTCAACCAACACAACAAACGTGTGAGCCTGACCGAATTTTTGACGTATTAACTACCTTCACGGTAACGTGATTATTTTTATTACTGGTTTTTGGGTTGTGTGAGTGAACCGGAAGACGGACCGGAAGTTGCACCGATTGTACGGAAGTTGGTGTCACGTGCCCAACTGATTTAACGATCTTACATATACTTATGCTGCTGATAAAGTCAATTAAAGTCAATGATAGAATACCTAAAGTCAATTAATATACCAACCTTTAACGTAGCATCTACTTTCACGGTCTGACTATTTTTATTACTGCTTTTCTGGAATTTCTGTCAGTGGACCGGAAGTTGTACCGGAAGCCGATTTAGCGATCTTATATATATGATGCTTTCTTTTTGAATGATGTATCGTTTAGCGTCAGAAAAGTTTTGGTCATTCCAGAAAGAGTTTGAGGAAGCACTGATACTCTCTAGTCCGGGCCTTTCGAACCTTATCAACATTTGGGAGATCTGACTTAGATTCAATAGATTCTACGATTCCTGACGTGTCAACTAATTTTTTTTTTCAAGTGGGGGCGAAAACGGCGTGGTGCAAATGGTGTGGTGCGGCCACGCCCATTTATTTGTTTTTTACTTTTTTTTTGCAAGATACCAACTTCCTCTTCTTACACAATTTAATTAAGGAAGAGAAAGGAAAAAGTCCACGATAGACGGCGACTGTTTTTCATCATTAAAAAGAAGTGGTAGACATAAACAATCACTTTTAACATAAAGGGAAAAAATACATTTGCTACAAAAAAGTTGATTTAGCAACCCTTTAACAATATCTTGGCTTCGTCACTGGTAGGTAGGACACACCCACTCAGTGGCATCACCAATAGTTGGTATACATATAGGTGTTTAAAACCAATTGGCTTCTCACCTCTAGGGATCAAGCCATACCTTAGTAACCCGTCTACTACCAGATACAAACACATGGCACTCGTAATGCTAATAACGAAGTACAGCAGTGGTTATCTAGAAATGCTACCACATCGAGCAAAGCACAACCGAGTGGATAGTACCCTGGCTTCCATGCCAAGAGAGGAACGAGTACATGACGACTCTAACAAACCACTCTTGTAAGCGTTCGTAGTGGGAAATGTGGTAATACCTGGCCACCTAAGCTCGTTTCGATTTACTTCTGTCGTGAGATGCCAAATATAATAAAATTATTCAAATTATCAGCGTTTGTTAGTCATAAGAACAACGTTATTGACGCATCTTTCTCTCTATAAATGGTAGACACCCGTCCTTTAACTTTTACTTTTTCATTACTCCTGACCTTGTCCCTTATATTTTCCGCAATTTGAAAGATTTCCATCGCATCGGGATTTATCGTCAACATGGTAAAATATGCTTTCAGTTGCTTACAGTTAACAGACACATTGTCTGCTAGTGAGGTCGCCTTTTTATCAGCTATCAATATTTTAGCAATCGGATGTCTATAATGGGATGACCTGCTGTTACTTGACGGCGACACACTAGCCCTATGTCTACATCAACGTTACTGAGGGCACTTTTTCTCCATAAATAAAACGTTCCCACACTTTAATGTTGAGGTTTTCGTCGTTACTGCCCCATCACACCTGATTCCAACGATTTGCAAAGATTTCTAACGCATGGGGAATTTTCAGGTATAGGGGGAATGCTCCACCTACCAGCAGATCATTGAAAGATACCTCAGGAGCAAAAAATTCAGGAAAATAATACGACTAAATAAATATTCACGTTTAGCAATCGTAGGTACGGCACTTCTTCAAGATCATTAAAAAAAATACAGCAAACTTTTCTGACGCATTTACCAGATGTTAAGGTACCGTAAATAAGTTGTTTTGGCATCTGCGTTTTTCAGATTAAGCAAAACGTGGACAGAAAAAAAGTCTATGCAAGTGTGGTTACCTTCACGGTCTCTGAGAGCTTCAAATGAGATCTTTCATTATATTTACCTTTTTCCATCTATTGCCATACAATGCTAAACTTGAAGGCCCTTAAGGCACCTCAAAACTTGAACCCCAGAGTGATTTAGCTTAAGTGTCCATGACAGTGATGATAAGGTGGCTGACGGTTAGCACAACTGCCTCATGCACCAGAGGTCCTGATTTCGTGCCTGACCACAGCCAACCTTGACATTTTCGGGAACAAACGTGCCCTGTGACGCCACGTGGTCACGTCGATAGTGACATATAAGATCCTAGGAATTTTAGATTGGAATTCCCTAGCAAAATTCTCCTCTCGTCTTCCGCGGTACCATTGCTTTCCGGCTGGGAATGCGTTTAACCTCCAAAGTGATGCTAAAAGGATAATTTTTTTAACCCGTCCTATACGGAATTTCCCCCACCCCATTTTTTTTAAATATAATAATAATAATAATAATAATAATAATAATAATAATAATAATAATAATTTTATTGCATTTAAACAACTCGAAGTTCAAAGAACTTGTGTGAGTGCAATAATACATACACATACATCTTTCAATAAATAATTACATACATATATACATAGTTACATCATATTTACAAAATTACGCATACTAAATCCATTTAATATTACATTTAATAGATAATTAAGTAAGCCTTATTTTATTTCATGTTTAATAATAATAATAATAATAATAATAATAATTTTTTATTGCATGAAAAATACTCGAAGTTTGAATTAACAAACTTGTATGAGCAGCAATAAATGTACAAGTTTTATACATGACAACTACATTATACATATATGAAATAAGAAACAATTACAATTAAAACTAATACATTTTAATAACACAATAAGTCGACGAGTAACTTTAATAATCTTTAAAATTAATTTTGTAATTTATATTTTTTAACTAATTCAGTCTTAAGATTTCGTTTTAATTCAGCTTTGGACTGATATTCTAACATATTCTTATTTAATTTATTATATATATTCGGTATGTAATAATTCTTATTTCTTGTTCCATATGTATTGTTCCATTGTGGTAATTTAAATTTCTGTGATGTTGTTCGCAAACGATTACTTTTTGTTTCATCATATATTTTATATTTATTTTGATAATAGTTTTTTACAATTATTATATAATCCCTTAAATCTGTTATTTTTAAAATATTATGTTTTATGTATATTTCATTAGTTCTTTCTTGATTATTCCCGAACAGGACCTTAATTGCCTTATTTTGTACTTTTTGAAGTCTTTGTATTAAATAATCAGCTGCAAAACCATAAATTTCAATTCCATAGTGTAAAATACTACTTATCCATGCTTCATATAAAATTTTTTTATTTTTATTAGACAAAATGTATTTAACATTATATAACTTTGGTATGATTTGTCTAAGTTTTGTTATTATTCTTAAAATCTGTTCCTTAAAGTTCCAATGCATGTCAATTTCTAATCCTAAATATTTTGTTACAATTTTAGTTTCAATTTCTTTGCAGGTTTCATTACAACTATTATCACTTATTCCGGACTTAATTTTTTTACACTGTTCAGAATGTGTTATTATTCTTGCCTTTTGTTTATTTTTCATTTTTGGTACTGTTATTTCAAGGTATGATGTTTTTTCTTCACTAATATATAGTTCATTTTCCATTAACCATCCATTAATCATGTCAAAGTCCTTTTGTAAGTTGCTGATCATATCAGTATAATTTGTATTTATTGAAATTAAGATTGTATCGTCTGCAAACATATAAACTTTAGATTTTTTAACAAATTTATCGATATCATTTACATATATTAAGAAAAGTAGTGGTCCCAATACGGATCCTTGCGGTACTCCATATGTGATATTTGTATAACTGCTGTAGTTTTCCTTTATCTTAACTGTTGATTTTCTATTTGTTAGATAGCTTTTTATTAAATTGTAAATTTTTCCACGCAGACCAATGTTTTCACATTTCTTCAATAATATTGTTGGATCAAAAGAATCAAAAGCTTTTTGCAAGTCAATGAAAACAGCACCTACATATTTTTTTTCATCTAGAGCCTTTGTTATTGTTTCATTTAATTCTATTAATAGATCAGATGTACCTTTATTTTTAGTGTATCCAAATTGTATGTTATTTAATAATTTAAACTTTTCAATGTATTCAGTTATTTTTTTTGAAAAGAATCTTTCGATTATTTTATCAATAATAGATAATAAAGAGATTGGTCTGTAATTATTAAAGTTATTTGCTTCACCTTTTTTAAAAATTGGTCTCAGCACTTGGATTTTTAATTGATCTGGCCATATTTCTTTTTCAATCATCCTATTTATCAGTTTACAAATAAAAATTGCTGTATTATCTTCTGATTTTTTAAAATTTTCTGTATTAAAACCATCCATGCCTGTTGCCCTTGTATTTTTAAGTTGTTTTATTATATTTATAATTTCTGTTGTTGTTGGATTTTGTACAAAAAAGGTCTTATTATTTATGTTTACAATTTTCCTTTTAATCTTTTCTAGTTTTGTTTTATAATGATATCCCTCTTTATAATTCTTTATTTTTTGTTCACATTTTTCCCTTAATTTTGGTATTTGCATTATAAAAGTATCATTAAAGTCATTTGCCAGTTGCTGTATATTTGTTTCCTTAAAAACTTTCACTAGCTGATCATCAATATTTTGGTTTTTCTTTTGTTTCCCATTTATTTCATCAATAATACTCCATATCGTTTTACCATTATTGATTTCCTCTATTTTACCTCTGTAATAATCTTGTTTACATTTGTCAATTTTTTTCACAATGTCATTTTTCAAAGCTCTGTATTCTTGCAATAGCTGTGGATTTATGTTTTTATCTTCTTTTTTGATTTTTGTCCATGATTTATTTTTTTTATTTATCATCTGAACAATTTCATTAGTTATCCATTCTTTTCTTTTTTTTATCTGACTTTTACTTTTATTAGTTTTTTTTTGTAGCCTATTTGTTATTTGATTTTTTTCGTAAATTTCTCTTATTGAAAGTATAATCTCTGCACACATTTCATTTGGGCATTCTATTTTATCTAGACAACACCAATTTTTTTGTTGCAATTCAGTTATTATTTTTTTATTTTTATATTTTTTACTGTAATTTTCTTCTACATTATTATGATTTTTCTCTTTGTTATCAGTCCAAAGCCAGCATGCAGTAATGTAATGGTCTGCTATTTTCTTTTTTATAACTCCACTATTAATATTCTCATTCACTTTTGTTAATTTTACATAAATATGGTCAATACATGACTCTTGCAGTTTCACTAAATTGTTGACAATTTTGGTTTCTTCCCTTGTTACAGATTCAATGAGATTTTCAAAGCCTGCCCTCGCCATTACATTTTCATATTTATCAATGTTAAGTAGATCTTGTTTATCTTCGTTTCCATTTTCTCTCTTGAGAGTATCAATATTTATGTCTCCTATAATTATTGTATTGTCATTATTTTCTGCTTTGTTTTTTTGGTTTATAATTTTTTTTAGTTCTTGAATGAATTTTCTCTTATTCGATGCAGGGCTTCTGTAAATTGCTATTATTTTACATCTTTGTAGTCCTTTCTCGAGTGTAATTTCAATATAATCCTCCTCCACTATTTCTTTTTTTTTAGCTTCTATTATATTAATATTATCTTTTACATATATCATAATTCCTCCTCCTCTGATTGTTTTTTCTCTGGTTTTGCTATAGTTCACATAGCCAGTTAGTTGATAGTTATTTGTTTCCTCCTGTTTTATATTCACTTCAGTTAAAATTATTACGTCCCATATCACTGCAGTTTCTAACATTTCATATAAAAATAAATCCCAATTTTTTCGTAAGCTTCTCATGTTCACATGAAAAACTTTTAGGCTACAATTATTTCCAATGTCCTTTTTCACTTCTGTTTTAACTTCATCATTTTTTTCAAATATTTTGTTTCTATACATTGTTATTGTTTTGTTGTAAATCCTCTTCTGATTTAACAATTTTAACTTCACTTTTATTTTCGTTTCTTCTCATCATTATTTTTCCTTTCTGGAACCACACATATTTGTAATCATTTGTCTTGGCATATTCTTTCGTTTTCCAAAAAAGGTTCTTAAAATAAGGAGTCATGTTCTCATTGATATAAACACGGCTACGATCTCCGTTTCTATAAATATCATCATTAGTAACAACCTTTTTTTTGTTATCCAACCACGCATCTCTGAATTCCCTACTTCTAAATTGTATGATTATGGCACTTTTTTTTTCCTTGTTTCTGTTGGGTATTCGATGCGCAGCCTCCACTTGTTCAGGTTTGTAGCAACGTATGTTATAGTTATTAGCCACTATCTGCACTATTTCTTTTAAGTTCTCTTCTGGCATCCAGCCTAGTTGGTTAATCTCGATGTTTCTGTTCCTGTCATATTGTTCTTTGTCATGCGTGGACATTGCCAGTTCATGTACTGTTTTTTCCAATTGTTTTTCCATATCTTGTTTTTTTTCCAAAACAGCAATTCTTGCATCCAATTTTTTCGTCTCTTGTACTTTTTGTGTATTTTTGTTTTCTAACTCCAATATTCTTCCCTCCAGTTCCTTTATTTTTCCTAGTGCTTCTTGAAAATTTTTCTTCACTTCAGTAATCTCGTTGCTCAGAAAGTCCAGTGATTTTATTATATCTGTTTGATCCTTTTGTAATTTATCTATTGTCTTCTGTACTCCCAAAAGTGTGTCCATTTTCTTTTCAATTCTGACCATCATTTTCTGTAAATTGTTCATCTCTGCTTCATTTCCGGTTTCACCTACACTTTCCTGTTCGTTTTCACTTTCACTTTCTTCGTCTTTGTTACTTTCTGTATCTGTCACGGTTTTTTCATCTTCCACTCCTATTTTCTTTATTCTGCAATATGAACATCTCCATTCTTCTTTTTTTTAACACTTTTTGCACCCCAGGTTTTTGCTGTCACTTTTGCACAATTGTAGTGAAATTTTTCCTTGCATTTTCCACACACTACATTATCATTTTGAGTTCCCAATTTCTCTTTACATTCTCTGCACTTCATTTTTTTTCGGTTTCATTCCGGATCAACCAGTTTCATTCCGGGTCACAAAGTTCAATGAAACGAACACTCTGCACAAAAATAAATGGCTGTCTTCCCCTCTCTATTTTTGATCAGATTGCCTCAAATGTTTTTGCTCAGAACGAGAACTTCAACACTTACTTCGTTTTGTTTGTTTGTCTCTATGTCTGCTCTAAACATTCACAAAGTCACTCCTTACTTTTGGGTGTGAGCAGCACTCGTTTTCCTTTCAAATTCTTACATTTTCGTCCAGCGTTTTTTAGTCTCCAACATCCATGGGAGCAGCCATGTTGAATAATAATAATAATAATAATAATGTAGGTTCGTTGCAAACGCAACCGGAATAGCAAGGACCTGGTGGTCACTAACTGCCATCCGATGTTAGAAACTAAAAAATTTTAAATTGCAAAAGTTTAAGAGTTTAAAAGTTCAAAACGATGATGATGGCTCGACTGCGTAGGAAGGGTAGATGGTATTGGGTTGGGGTCACGAAAGCCTTACCACCAAGGTTAGACCTACCAGGGACACAATGGTCCCCGATGGCATCGCCAAACGTGAGGGACAAGTGAGGGGAAAAGCCGGGTATCAATGTCAATGTTTCTTAAAATAATAAAACATAATAAAATAAAATAAATGTAAATCGTAGTAAAAAGGTTGGCCAAAACCAATTGTCAATATTAGTAAAGATAATAAAAATTAAAATAATAATAGTAATACAAAAAGCATCCAAGAAAAAGTTAAAATACTATAATGGTCGCTTAAGGAACACATTTAGAGGCTCCTTAAGCAGCAATCTGCAAACACCCGATAAGGTGTTTGCACATACGGTTTCTGAGCTCAGGGCATTCCAAATTTTGGCGACGCGTAGTGAAAAAAAAATTTTCTACAGTCCGTAATGGAACCCTGAATAACGAGTTTCCATTGGTGCTCCCTAGTGAAATGGGTCCTTGGCGCAACGTCAAAGAATGGAAGCTCAACAGGATTAATACCATGCAATATCTTATAAGTTAAAATCAAATCGGACCTGATCCTATGTAGTTCCAGTAAGTCTAAGCAGCACCTGGAAAGTCTATCCTGATAGTGTAAATCACGCAGCCCAGGAAGTTTTGAGGTGAATTTACCTTGTACAGATTCAATCAAGTCAATATCCTTTGCCAGATAAGGCGACCACACAGGTGATGCATACTCCAGAATAGGGCGCACAAGTACCTTAAATGCCCAAATTTTGTTTGATAAACTCCCCGAAGTAAAGCATTTATTAATAATGGCTAAGCGCTTGAATGCCAGTTGAATGCACAGATCTTCTGGCAATGTAGAGACGATTTCAAATCATTAGTAAACCAAACGCCCAAATCCCTGACTTCTTTAACAGATGGGAGATTTATATTATTAATGGAGTAGTTATAACAACCGTTTAAATTTCCAGTGTGGAACGAGAGACATTTATTTACCGAAAGTGGTAATCGCCAGGTATCGGACCATGTTTTAACATACAAAATTTCATTTGCCAACGCTACAGATGGGACGAGGAACAGGTTTTCTGCACCAATCTTAATATCGTCGGCGAACTTGTAGCCGAAAGTATTTCCATTTGTAAGATTTAGAGCATTAATGTAAAGAACAAATAAGAGTGGACCGAGCACTGATCCCTGTGGGACGCCACATATGGTCTTAACCACCGATGAGCGAACATTTTCAACTACCACCTGTTGAGTGCGATTTTGGAGAAAAGCTTTGATCCAAGACCAAAGTTTGCCGCTGATACCATAGCTATATTATTTTGAACAGAAGTTTGCGATGGATAACCATTTCAAAAGCTTTCTTAAAGTCAAAATACATCGTATCGCAGGGTGCTCCTACGTCAGAAGCGAATATCCAGCGGTCGTGTACCAATAATAATTGGTGGGATGCAGACCTGCCAGGGAGG
Organism: Lithobius niger; assembly: GCA_023313725.1. Taxonomy (NCBI): domain Eukaryota; kingdom Metazoa; phylum Arthropoda; class Chilopoda; order Lithobiomorpha; family Lithobiidae; genus Lithobius; species Lithobius niger. The sequence continues at coordinate 140,180 of JAHWFP010263926.1, read as the reverse complement.
AAACCAAACTGGTCTCCACCAATAATTGAAGTTTGCTCAAGAAAATTTATAATTGTATCTCTTAAAATTGACTCCATCACTCTACAAATCACAACAGTAAGGGAAATAGGTCGGTAGTTTAAAGGGTCAGAGGGGGAACCCTTCTTAAAAACAGGAACCACCAATGCCCTTCTTAAAAACAGGAACCACAAGTATCCCTTGTTCAAAAGAGCAAGTAAAAAGTTTAGAAAGTGGGTAACTAATTTCACAACAAATCTGTTTCAATAAAAAGGCTGAAAGTCCGTCTGGACCACATGAGAAACTTGTTTTCAAAGCATTAATAGCACGAGAAACAATACTTTCTGAGAAGAGAACCTCGCAGCGACATTCCTCGCAATGGGTATCATGTGGAGGAAAGAAGGTGCATTGTTTTCCATCATCTATGACAGAATTTGATGCAAAGATTTCACTAAGTGTGTTGGCTTTATCTTGTTTATCAGTTTGATAGGTGTCATCAAGTTTGAAGGGTGGATTGACCTTGAAGTTTTTACTTTACGCTTATAGAACTTGAAAAGAGCATTTTTATCCCCCGAACGAAGTATTTGTTCCTCTGCAGAACAATGCCATGCTTCTACAGTCCTGGAGTACAGCTTGCGAGTGGTGTTGTAGATTGCAAGATTATCAGTGTTTTGATTTGCTTTATAAGCTTTCCAAAGTTTTAATTTACGATTTTTCAATTTGACAATATGTTTGGGTTGCCTATTTCTAGAGTAGTGGTGCGTTGGTTTCTCCCTGCAAGAGTCTATGTGGCTTTTGAGAAGTGTATGGAAACACTCCCATACTTGTTCCACATTTTTGTGCTGAAGGAAAACCAGGTTCTCCCAGTTAATATTTGACAGCGAGTCTCTGGCCCTGGAATAATTTATTTTTCCTGGCCGGTGAGGTTCAATGCCAGAAACCTGTTGATCTTGGGTAAGAAAAGCTCTGTTTACCTTAAAACGAAACGGTACAGTGGTCACTGTTACCAAAGTGGTCGCCTACTGTAACATTAAAAACGACAAGGTCTTCCTGTGTGAAGATCAGGTTCAAAATGTTTTCTCCCCTAGTTGGCTCCTCCACATGTTGTGTGAGACCGAGCAAAGCGGTCTCATCCAGAAACAGGCGGTGATGACTATCTCCAGCAGAATTTCTCTCCCAATCAACTGGGGACAGATTGAAGTCGCCTAATATGATGTTGGCATGCCCTTGGCTCATTGCATCCGTGATAAAATTGCATGTTGCAAGAATAAGATCCTCATCCCGGCTGTCTGGCAGGTAGCATAAAATAAAAGTTACCCTAAGACTTAAAACACCAATTGCCAAACCCTCAAACATAGGTGAAATCCTTTCTACAACAGCAGGGTATTCAGGACGATGGAGAACCAGCAAACCTCCTCCTCTACTCCCACGATCTCTTCTAATGACCTCATCAAGTTACCTTATGTAAGCCTCAGCATGAACTTCCATGTTAAACGTCAAACTTTGAACTCCGATAGTCTCGCCCAGAATTGACATAGACCAACGAAATTCGGTATTTGGGGTCGTGTCGTAACTATTTAACCACATTACAAATTTTAATGACAACAATCAAACCGTTCGGCGTCCACAGCTTGGCCATTTCTTGTTGTTGTTGTTGTTGTTGTTGTTGTTGTTGTTGTTGTTGTTGGGACTCTTTGCCCTCACCTGGAGACCGAACCACTAAACCGATTTTCAAGTTCTATAGCTTAAAACGTAGGTCTGAACAAGGCCTAGGGCCTTTCGCAGGCTATTTTAACGTAACTACAATATTCTTGACACGGAAAGCCAAATGGGCTAAAACTTTTGCTCTCACCTAGAGATCGAACCAATGAACCGATTTTCAATTTGTATAGCTTAAAATGTAGGTATTAACACCGACCAGGGCCTTTTGAACCCGATTTTGATGTGACTGCAGTATACTCGTCGGCAGAGCACTGGGCAGAAATCATTATTGCAGAGCACTGGGCAGAAATCATTAATGTTGCTGTTGGGACTCTTTGTCCTCACCTGGAGATCGAACCACAGAACCGATTTTCAAGCTCTATAGCTTAAAACGTAGGTATGGACAAGGCCTAGGGCCTTTCGCATGCTATTTTAATGTAACTACATTATTCTTGACACGGAAAGCCAAATGGGTTAGAAATTTTGCTCTCACCTAGAGATCGGACCAATGAACCAATTTTATAATAATAATCATAATATAAGTTTGTTGCAAATGCAACCGGAATGGCAAGGACCTAGTGGCCACTGACTGCCACCCGATTTTAAAACTAAAAATTATAATTCTACAATTTGTACAGCTCAAAATGTAGGTATTAACACAGATCAGGGCCTTTTGAACACGATTTTGATGTTACTGCAGTATTCGCATCGGCAGAGCAATTATTATTGTAGAGCACTGGGCAGAAATCGTTAAGTGGAGTAACAAATTTTTGCAGAAATTTTGCAGAAAACATAAATTTGGTACACAAGTCTTTCTTAACAGTAAAAATCGAACCAGCCATGGACCCCAATGAAATACCCAAAGTGCCATCAGTGCCCCCCCCCCCTCCCGCCCCCAGAACCTCCTCGTGATGCCTCCCAGGAGGTTGGGCAACAAATTCTTATAGATCAAGCTAAAAACATGAAATTGGGTGCAAAAGTCACTCTTAGCAGTATAAAACGAATCAGCCATGGAAAAGACTCTCTTATAACAGTTATTTTAAGGTGATTACAGTGTTCTTTTCTGTGTTATTCTTGCTAAAACAAGAAAAAAATATAAGAGATATTAGTATTAAAAAACGCTTAAGCGTATAAAATACGGATGTAAGCCTTAAAAAACTTAAAACTCTAAAGGAACAGATATTAGAAAAAGACATGTAAGCCATCAGCGTCGCACTAATGTGTAAAAGAAGCTCCAGCTTGTTTTTTGGGTCGCTGGAGATTCTTTTACACGTATCAGTGCGACGCTGATGGCTTACATGTCTTTTTCTAATATCTGTTCCTTTAAGGCTTTAAGTTTTTTAAGGCTTACATCCGTATTTTATACGCTTAAGCGTTTTTTAATACTAATAAGTTTTTATATCTGAGATCATGCTATCAGTTACTCCCTGATGTAGCCACCACAAAGACTCCACCACAAAGATAAAATCGTAACACCCTAGACCAAGCAAATTCTTAAAACTACCAAGATTCTTAACAATACTGCGTGCGTTTAACAAGATGCAAGCGGGGTCATTTCTGTAATGCAGTGTTGAATCAATGTTGGGGACTTCACCCTGTTTAATACTCCATCCTATTGAACAACAGGGTGAAGTTACGTATCTTTCTGTTAGAATGAGTGAGGCTATTGCTTCCCTGCAATACGCGAGCAGCCTACACGACGTCCCATCCTTAGTTTTAAAAGAAGAATTTCGTAGAAACAAAATGTCGTATATTGCGGCAACCTTAATTTAACAGCATAGTTGCTGAATCCGAACTTCGGTATAAGCCTTATCTGCCTTTGGTGGTGACGTTCGTCACAACTTTTTATTTATTTTTTCAATAAAATATAGTACGGTAACCTTTTTATTATTGTATTTTTGTATTTTTGTATTTTTGTATTTATTATTGTATTTATTATTGTAATGGCCTTCCCCCCCCCCCCTTAGAAATCCGGCCCTGCGTTAGTGTTTGTGGCCCGATCTACTGAACACATTACAGTATGAGTAGCAGCGTGTTATTGATAGTCGCTACATTTTCAAACGATAAACCTTGCCTGTCTTCCCTGCTCCTTCTCTTTAATTTTCCATTGTTTTCTAAAATAACGAAACCAGTTTTAATTACAACATAAAAGATAGAAGGGATGAACGTTTCCGGTTTTATAACAGATGGCACCAATCGTTTGATTTTCCATTTGAAAACGAAGAACATCTGCTTCGATGGCCCGGTTTTACCCCCATTCATCCTACTGGCAGCCAGAAACTAAGTGTTAATATACAAGCTTACTTTTAAAAATATGTTGAACTATTTCACTACCAACAACAAATGCTTGATACGAGAATGAAAACAGTTTATTCCAGCGACAAAAGCGAGCTTTGTGAGAATCACATGGGAACCCGAGCGCAGCGAGCAAAGCACAGTCGACAGGGTTGGCACACACCAACTTCAATAATTTTTTCTGTACTTTTTTCTGACTTTGAGAGGAGGTGTTTTTACCTCCATATCCATGTTTTAGCCTAACGCGGTTTTAAATTATGACACTTACACCCTTGTCAAATTTGTTTTATCTTACTTTAAAAATGGCGAAATTACTTGTTTTGACTACTAATAAAAAATATTTTACTGGCCGAAACAAAAAAATAAGGTAACGATTAGTAAAAAAAAAAAAAAAACCCTTGTGCGACGTTTCGCCACAAACCGTACAAGAAAAGTGTTTATTAATCACGTACGACTAAACAGTCATCCTATTTTTTTTTTCGGCCAGTAAAATTCTTTTTATTTGTTATCAAGAGGTTAGTAAAATTCTTTTTATTTGTTATCAAGAGGTTAGTAAAATTCTTTTTATTTGTTATCAAGAGGTTAGTAAAATTCTTTTTATTTGTTATAAAGAGGTTAGCATTTTGTTATTGTGAATTTACTGACTACCACCCATTAATGTTTTCTTATAACGTACTTCAGGCCGACTGCACGACGTGTTTTAGTTTGTATAACTTTGTGTAACGCAACCTAACCAATTATTTCCGTTAGGTTTGTACTTAGCCTTGGATTGAAACGTATAAAATCTCCTTTTTCTTCCTTTCCACAAACTTCGTTTAATTCAACATGACTCCAGAAAAAAAAAATATTGGTGAAACTGACGTCTACTTTTTTCTCAAACAGGCAGACATCAGATGTAACTTGTGCCATTTGCCCTCTTGTGAACGTGATTGGTAAAGAAACGGTAAATACTTTCATTTAAAAGTGTGAAAACATCCGACACAGGGACGTGCACACAGGGGGGGCGGGGGGAGGGGGGGGCAGGAGGAGCTCTAGCCCCTGCCCTCATGGCAAAGTGCCCCTGCCCTCGTGGCAAAGTGCCCCTGCCCTCATGGCAAAGTGCCCCTTTTTTTCTGAAAAGGTGCCCTTTTTCGGTGGAACGGTGTTGTAAAAGAGCCTAAAAAACTCCAAAAAAGGACAATAGCTGCTAAGAAAGTGGTGCAAAGAGGGGCAGAAGTGGTTAAAGTCCTACAAAAGAGGGATAAAAAGAGGTTGAAACACCCCCAAAAAAAAGTCCCAGAAAAAGTTTCCCTGCCCTCTCGGGGACCTGTGCACGTCCCTGATTCGACAAAATTATTTATTGAGTAAATATTATCAAGAAGAAAGTTGTTGTATACGGCATCATCATTTCAACTCTGATGCCATGTTGTTAAACTTCCTGCAGCTTGGTCAACCACCCACATTGGCAATTATAATCAACTCATCCATGCGTCACACTTTACAGGAAAACAACGAAATGAAACGTTGACGCAAAGCAATCTAGCCATAGTTGGATTGGCAGCAGACGCTTCGTGGCTTAAAGGCCGGTTGCCACCAAATTAGCATTGCAGCATCTAGGCCTATCGAGTTCTGTCTCGCAAGAAGCAAAGGAATGCACAAAGCAAAACTTTTAAACGCTACAAACAAGCCACGTGACTCCTTAATTATTGAGTAAAAATGTTGTACGCCCTCGTGCACCTGGAAACAAGCTGTATAGATTAACGATACTGATGTCACTAGGTGGCGACAGGGAAAAATATAAAGAACTTCCCCTGGCGCCATCTAGTGACACTAAAATCGTTAATCTTATCATTGCAACATCTAGGCCCAACGAATTATCGATAGGCTTAGATGCTGCAATGATAATTTGGTGGCAACCGGCCTTTAAGCTATTAAAATGTTTGTTGGTAAATGTAAAAAGACGTGAAGACTTTTACGGTTGGTGTTTGGGTTGAGCATTGTCGCCATTGGGCTTCAACGATTAACTGAAAGAAGTAACGCACTTTAGTGTTTTTGGGCATCGTTTTGCGACAAAATATTTAGTTGCATGCTAGGGCAGCTCCCCGTACATGGCCGGTTTTATGGAGGATTTTTGTGATTTCCCGTTTGCATGAAAGTACTGTGACACCAGTATTGTGGCATCAGTAATGTGCATCTTTGTTGAAACGACAGTTCGAAATATTACTTATACAGACAGTTCAGTTTGAAAGACACACAAACAAACAAAAACATTAAGATTATCGAGGTTCACTGCGGACTTCAATAGAATAAGGATTATCGAGATTCCGACTGCGGACACACACGCAAACAAACAAAACTACGATCTTAGTTATATCGATTATCGAGATTCCCACTGCGGACACACACACAAACAAACAAAACTACGATCTTAGTTATATAGATTATCGAGATTCCCACTGGGGACACATACCCTGCTGCTGTGGGCCATCTCGAAGCGATTGCAGGGCGGACCTACTTCTGGTTGAGTCTGGGCCGTGGACCAGGCTCTTCCAGTTGTGTGCTAAAAGTCCCACAAGATGAAGGCCACATCTGATCAAACCGGGCTGGTAGAGCTGCTTAGCAGACATTAGTCTGCACTACCACTGCGGTGCGGAAGTTGTGTGTTGACTTTGTTGTTCTTTTACGGATTTTGGTACTGTGTGCTGTGTCCCTCTTATTCTTGGCCTTGATAATTAAAAATTCTTAAGAGGTGGTTTATTGCTGTAAGGATTCAGATTCGACATCTTGAAGCCTAGTGCGGATAGTGAAAATGCCTTACCTTGAAGTTTGGAGTCTTTAAAACTCTTCATGTTTTCTACCATTTCTGACCCAACGATTTAAAGGAAATGGGTGCTTGGAAATTTACGTATTTACTATTGAAATGTTTCTTATTTTGAACTTATTTTAAAGTGTAGTGTGGATTGTGAGAATGCCATATCTTGAAGTTTTGAGTCTTAACTGCACTCTGTAATTTGTGTGTTGTCTTGGTTACAGATTTTTGATCTTTTGCCTTGGGCTGCTTGCGAACTGGTGGTGGGTTTCTGTGCATGTGGTAATTTTCTGTTGTGTTCTTGAAAATGTCGAGCACTGATATTGGGGCTCTCACTGATGACTGCGATCAGATCCTAGTGTCTCTCCATGCGGCTATTCAGAAATGCCGCAGTAGTTGTTCACGACAAGGCCAGGCAGGTTGTTTTTTTCAAAAACTGATCAGTGAACTGTCTTTTCTACTATTGACGAAATTTCGGAGTTGGGTACTTTGCTTGCCGTTACTCTCAAAGAGACACGACGTCCTTGCTCTACTGCCAAACTGACCTTTGAATTTGAACTTGCTGCTTCGCGGGAGGCGAGGAACATCTCCCTGTCAAGTGCTTCCCAACCAGGTTTTCGGACCAGACCTTTTGACCAGTTTAATAATGCTTCCCTGCCAAGGGCTCCCCTTGTCGGTTTTCGGACCAGACCTTTTGACCAGTTTAACAGATGCAGTATGGCCTATGGAGACCTTGATACCGTGAAATTTGCCATTTTCCCTTCCGATTATGGCTTCTCTACAAGATTCCTTCGCAATGAGACTGTGGCTGTTAGCACCGCAGCTCGGTGTTTTAAGTGTGGCGGTGATGGACATGGCACTCGATTCTGTGCGAACTTTGATAATGAAAAATAGAACCTTGAACGAACCTATACTGGACTATGATTATGGATACGAACTGTGCAGATGACTTGGTTGTGTTTTGTTTTGCGATATTTGAAATTGTGTCTGTGCCGAACTCTCACTGGATGTTGCGTGCTTCTGGACTACGACTTGGACCTATCCTGGATTCCGACTATTTATACTTACTGTATCGACGACTTGGTTGTGTTCTGTTCTGAGATATTTGAAATTTGTGTTTGTGCCATTGGCACCTATCTGAGACCTAACTACTACTGGATGCTGTGTGCTTCTGGATTTTGACTTGGACTTATACTGGATTCTGACTATGGATATGAACTGTGTTGACGACTTGGCTGTGTTCTGTTCTGAGATATTTGAAATTTGAAATCTAAACCCTGCATCTTTGACTTGTGGGTGGGCGGTACCCTCTTCCCGTACTGTAGGGATCAGGGGTGCTCACTCTTCTCTCCTGGATTTTGGAAACTTGCTGTGAAGCTGGCGCTTTTCAGCCTGTGTTGATTTCGTTATGGATTGGATTTTTGGAGGTATACTCTGGACTGATGTGCTCCGATCTTTTGGCCTATGATGACATGTGATGTGTGCTTGGTCTTGGTACTGTGCAGCTGCTTTAACTTGTGAACTTTTGACCATTGTGGTAGCAACCTGTGGTTTTGCTCTCTTGCGTATTGTGCGATTTCCATCTCCGATGCCCAAGAAATTGTTTTCTCTTTGGATCGTGTGATTTACACCTCCGATGCCTGGGAATGTTTGTTGCTCTGACTATGGGATACTGTAAAACTGAAATGGATCTAGAATTTTGTGATTTGGAATTAGGAAACTGTTATTAAAGAATCTAAATGCGAACTAAATCTGAGAATTTTGCGATTTGGAACTAAGAAGCTGCTGTTAAAGAATCTAAATCTTAAAGAATCTAAATCTTTGAAAGAATTTTAAATCTTAATTGCTGAGGAATTGGATGTAGGACGTTTACTTTGCGATTTGGAATTAAGAAGTTGCTGTTAGTTATGAACCGGCTGTGAATGATGGTTTTTGTTTATGTTGTTCTGTTTTGTGGATACCTGAAAATGGATTTGGACTTGAACTGCACAGGTTGAAGTTGTTGTTTAAGAATCTATATCTTAACTGCTGGGGAATTGGATGTTGGACGTTTACTTTGCGATTTGGAATTAAGAAGTTTATGTTAAGGAACCTAAATGAAGTTGTGAAGGAATCTTAATTGCTGAGGAATTGGATGTAGGACGTAATTCTGCATGTGGTGATGTCTGTTGTGACGTTTGCACTTTTGTGGCTTGTGTTGTGTTTCTGTTTCTGCTGTCTTTGTTGGCACTTCTTTATGTGAAAATATTGGAGAGGCTGCTTTTCGATACTCTCCTCCCAGCTGATTTTGTCAAGAGGTGTGATTTTGAGCAGTTGACACTTGGGCAATTGTCTTTGGACACGAACCCATGTGGACTATGGTGGTTGGGTTTCTTCGGCTGTGGATTCTCTTCCCTGTGACTCGGTCTTGTGAGATTTGAGTGTGCCTTATACCCTAACGGGATGAAAGGTAGTGCGGCTCAGCTGGGCAGTTCTTACATGCGGACACACACACAAACAAACAAAACTACGATCTTAGTTATATAGACTATCGAGATTCCCACTGCGGACACACACACACAAACAAACAAAACTACGATCTTAGTTATATAGATTATCGA